>CALSBZ010046620.1:183813-208834 GCA_943591055.1 Gobionotothen gibberifrons
AGTCTTTGTCTAAATCCTCAGTCCCGAAAGGTTTAATGTAAACTTCAATGTAAAAGTCTGCTGTTCACTTCGTGTCCCCTGCATGAGGTTGAAAAGACATAGGCATCATACTGTACATCTTTTATTTAAACGTAAGCTCAACAGGCAATCTATATTTATGATTGCCCTATGTCTTCCTGTAACACCAGGATAGCAGTTCTCATACGCAGGAGTTATGGCATACTTTATCTGATTGTTAAACATCACACACAACCAGAGGTAAAAAAAAAGGTTTCCTGCCTGATGAAACTATATTCTTTGATTGAAACACAGCAAGAAGACATGTCCGTCATTTCAGACCTTTAGTAGTTGAGAGCACTTCAAACCAAATCAAACCATAATATTAGACTGAATATCAATTGGTTTCAAGTTGCTATCAATGGATGTGTTTGAGCAATAGGCTTGGTGCAATCGTTTTTATTGATCTCATATCATTTTAAAATATCTTTGGGTTTTGGACTTGGAATCCTAATGTTATCGACTAAATGTATATATGTTATTACTTGTTAGTTGCAGCCTCATCGTTACCCTAAATGACATGAAGTACATTTGGTGAGTCATGCTCACAGGACTGGTATGAGGTGATTGGTGCTGGGGGAAACTAGAAGAATAGGCAGCTGGTTGTCTGGCTACGCAGTGTGATAAATCCTCAACATAATCCCAGAGTGACAGCTTCCCCATCCAAATAGCACAAGGTGAATAATGTGCAGGGAAAGAAAGTGATGCAAAGCACATGCCATAGCCTTCCCAGTCCCCACCGCTCAACATCTGAGAGACCCTCATCATTATCAGCATCATCAGAGTTTTTATGATCCTCATTTGATCACTGACAAGAGACTCACTTCTCTGCCCCTCCTGAGGCGCGTAAATGAGACTGTATGGCAGGTTGCAAGGTGACCCGATAGCTTATGAGTGCCTCTCATCAGACTTTGCATTAATGTGTCGTGCCATTAAGGCAGTTAACACAACATTAACTGAAGGATAAACAAGGGTTTGGTGACCGATTGGCATATGACGATGTCCACAGGGAAATATCGCAATGGATGATACCAACAATGGTGGGTCTTATAATACCACGATAAAGGTTCTATATTTGTAACTAAGCAAACTGTTACGATCATGGTGTTCAAATTCAGGATTGATAATAAAGTTGTTTGAGTACCATACGCCGTAGTGGCGGTAAAGCAGTATGGGAAGACGTGAAGATTGAGCTCCTGGAAGGCATAGAGATATGTCGAGTTTATCTGAAAGCCTACGTAGGCCAGCGATGAAACTTGCCTAAAATGGCAGACACCACAACTTTGTGAAACTGCAGAATACAGGGAGCTTTTCCACGTTCAGGGCTTGAATTTAACAAAAGTTGGGATGGACCCACATGTTCTACTATTCGTTTGTCAGGTAGTTATTTGATTCGGGGATCCCAATATACGTTTTTTCTATAATAACAAAAATTGCACGTGCTAATCCTTTTTCTTAAAATATAAGTAATACAGAAAAGAAGACTGTAAAATAGAGAAATCATTTCAAATGTAAGACCTTTTAAAAAAATAACCAAAGACACGTTTCAGCGCTACGTGGCCCATCTCAGCAAAGAACATAGAAAACAAGCCAGAGCAGCGTTGGAGCATAAGGCAGACTTTTGTTTTGAGTTCTATCCAAGATTTGGACAAAACAACTGGTGAAAAACGTTATTTCGCTAGAAGAAAATGCCTTCCCTAGACTGTAAATGTAATTGTAGCAGTAGCGCTTTGTGTAGCCAACACAACATTCTGTCAGGAGAAATAGGCAATGGCACTATCCAAACCGATCGCTGTAATTGTTTTGGGATTGACACCTGTTGTGTTCACGTTCAATAGTATTTGCAACATGTGAGTACCATTGGTAACGTTTCTGTTATCACGATGGCCCATGCCCTTGTTCCATGGCCCAACCTTAAACCAGTACTATAGCTTTACCCTCCATGTGATTATCCTCCTCTCTGGGAAACTTGTTCAGATCCTAGTACAAGAACTAGATACTTGTATCTCTAGTCACACTCCAGTCCCATCAGTTTTACAGTAAGCACCTTCTTAACCCCGACAATTCTTCTGAGACACCGCGGGTTCATCTTTCCTGAAATTCTGCTCCGTGCCCCCCTCCCTGTGGCACCCTGGTCATCGCTCCATCTGGGCATGACTCATCTCCTTCTGTGCTCCCCGACAGTGGACTAACCTTCCCACTCCTTTAGGACAGCAGTCACTCCCCCGTCTGTTTGTCTACTTCTACATGATTTAGCTATTCTCTTTTTTACCAAAGACATTTGAGGACTCTTGAGCAAATGGTTCTTTATTGTGCAAGCCAGGATATTTGTAACTTCTGCTTCTGGCACTTCTTCATACCGCTTTGTCGTAATGTTGATTACATTTACACCATTTACAGTAGAAAGTCAGTTAAATCTAACAATGTTTAGTGAACATCGGTTGACACCGCAGTACATGTTACTCTGGGAGAGAGATTGAATTGTTGAATCTGTAAATCAATCAAGGCTGTGTGCACACAAATTGCCTATACACTCAAAAGTACACACACCATGGCTCCTTAGTGTTTGTCCCTTGGTATTTTGAAGCATGCACTTTCATTTGGCGGCACCATATTAAAAATGCTAAAGCTGCACTAATGAATATTCTTTATTAACAATGAATCATACAACTGTATGTAATGTGAAAGGGGTCATTTGTAGTGATGAACCCAGAGGGAATGATCACCTAGATCTACAGAGCATTACCTTTGTGTCAGCTTATCATATTGGATTGAAGGAGCGCAACCGTCATCTCGACTGAATGTCGTCATTTTTGTTCTTTTTACACTCAGTTTTTAGGCAGTTTTCAAACAAAGCTTCAAATATCTGTTCTCATATTTTATGACATTATTACCCTAAGAAAAGTTGGAAAATAAATGTTTTGTTATTTCGATCATATTTACGTAATCTATGGTATTTCCCTGTGTGTCCAACAAGCGGCAGGGCGAACCGTTTGATTAATTCAGTAAAAGATTTATTTTTAAAAGACTCGACACCAACAAATTGGCATTAAAGTGTAATATTACAATATATCCAGATGTATAACGGGAATTAGTTTTAAAGCTCTAACCTTTTTGAAAAATGTACTTTTGAGGTTAATCCCTAGTTGTTCTAATTTAAAAAGAGTTACATTGTTATAAAGAAAATGCTTAGCTCTCTTGCTCTGAAAACGAATTAACAGGTTCTTAAAATATAACAGGATTAAGAGTGGATTAAACTTTGGTTTATTTAACATAACCTTTGATCTTTGATAACAGAGTAAGGTGTTTCACTATGGGAATAATAATAATAATAATAATAATACATATAATATAGTTTTATTAATTGTATACATTTTCAACCTATGTATTTAGAATGATTATTTCTCCATCATTGTGTTTTTTTACTTTTATATATTTATATAGTTTAATAGTCTAGTGGTGCAGGGATGACATAATTATTAAAAGGGCTTCCTCAACAAAATCAATGGGATTTTTCCATTGGATTTTGGAATATTGCAAAAAATAAACAATAACAATTTTGGGCCAATGCAATTTTATGATACATTTGTTCATCCGCATAATCTCCACATATTTACACAACTTTTTGGACTTTTGAATCTTAATGCAACACGTAAGAATCTAACGTAAGTAAATGGAAATCCGAGTAAATGCCTGAACATATCTCACTCCGGGGACTACCTTAACTGCGAAAGGGGGAAAAAGCATCCTTTGTTTATGGTGCTGCTAACAGCCTGAGGTCAAGGGGCATACTATATTACAGGTGCCTCGACAAGATTGTTTATGCACAGTTGCCGTCAGCGACATACATAATTCATGGTGGCGTGGCGTTCCTGTGCACAGCTGCAGCCCAACGAGATGCAAATCCTCTGACCCCCGAGTGCTGTGGCTTGTTAGCAGTTACACAACAAAGCCTCTCCTCTCTGTTCACAGGCAGAAAGGGAAGAAGCCGTTTCGATCCCTGCGCAACCTAAAGACAGACCTGGATCTGACGGTGGAGGGGGACCTGCACATCGTAATGGCCTTCGCCGAGAAGCTGAGGGCGGGACTGCACTCGTTCGTGTTCAGCAAGCCGTTCTACACCAGCATGCAAGAGCGAGACGTTCTCATGACCTTCTGACTTATTCCTCCTCCCGCACTTTTATGTATCGGACGCTTAATGGAAGCAGATGTCTTTGTTTTCTTATGTGTTACATCAATGCATGCACGCCTGAATATGTGTTTGTGCTTTGCTGGAATGAAGAAAAACATTTTGTGTCTTGATCAGTTCAAGGCTTCAAAGTCTATACTGCTGTAATGAGCCATTGCACTGTACATTATTATTATTATTATTTTTTAATATAGTACCTTGATCGACCGTTAGCATAATGTGAGTTGAATGTTTTGGGAGGACTTCAATAATTCTCTAGTTGATGAATTATTCATGCGTTCTGTGCCTTCTGTTAATAGAGGGTCTGTATTAATTTATGGCGTTACAATTGGCTGCCCACCAGGACATTTGCAATTTAACTTAAAATGATATTTATTAAAAACGTATTAGTTTCTTCACTGCCTGTGTAATATATAACCTTTTGAACTGTCGATTTTTTGTTTTTCAATTAGATGTCTCTGTGTTGACTGTGAATGGTGCGAATCATCATAAAAAGGTTCAGAGTAATCATAGGATTTTATTAAAGAAAAAGATAAAGCACTGTAATGACATTTTATTATAACCCCTCTTGACAAAGCAGAGCTGTGTGTAGCTGACAGTCATAAAATAAAATCAAGCAATGTAGTTTAGAAGTGATAAGTATCGCTTCCAAAAATGCAAATGTTTCTGACATTGTTATATGGTGAGTTGATAATGTTGTCCAGTTTCCCTACATTTGCATATCATTTCAATTTGTAACATTTGCAGACAGTCCAACTATGTTTATCACAAATGCATCAAATAACAGACATTTTCTCTTCCCTTCTATAATCTCTTTGCTTCCTTCCCTTTTACTTTATCGATCTTGTTTCAAATGTGAACTTTTGTCTACTTGTGCAGAAAGAGCGATGAACAATAAAGACTCTATTCATGTCAAATCTGTATTGCGATGTATTATTTGCTTTATAGCTGACACGCGTGACAGTCCAGAGCCATGCTAGAATCTACAATAGCCTTATGTTGGTGATATTGTGATGGGTGATCTAACTATGTTCAATGTTTTAGCTTAGCATGTTAGCTTACATATTTTTTGAATAAGCTAACAGAAATTGAAACTGAGGATGATCAGAATGTTTTGCAGGTTTCTTTTTTTTGTTGACCTGATGATGCAGCTATAGATTCGATCAAATATACTTTACTTTATTGACAGACTTGGGGAGTAACGGAATACATGTAAGTGTAACGAGTAATGAGGATACAAAAAAGGTAACTGAATGTCCTTACAGTTACATAAAGACGCAATCAGATTACTGTTACATTTCTAAAAATGTAGGATTACTAGCAGGACTGCAATGTTAGTTAAACCAAAAAGAGCATATAGTGTTTGTTGTAAACTGGATCAGATTGTATCTCTTCTCTGTAAACTGTACTATTTTGTAGACTCATACTTTAAATAAGGTGTGTGGTGCCTTGCTCAAGGGCACCACGGCAGGGCCCAGGAGGTGAACTGGGACCTCTCCAATTAGCAGTCCACACTCCATATTTGGGTCTGTTCGGGGACTTGAACTGGCGACCTTACGGCTCACATTCCGAGTCCCTACTGACTGAGCCATAAAATAGTGTAAGTGAATATAACTGTGTGTAATAAACCCAAACGGAGCATTTTCTGGTTGCTTAAACATGAAATATATATCTGAAAGGGGAATCAATTCATGAAAAGTAGGCGATTTGGCTCATATGAAAGGTTTACTTTTTTAAGAATCCTTTAAAAAGACAAGGAAATATTATTTTTCACGGTTGACATTATGATGGTTAGCTATCATTAACTTAAATGCCACTCTCTGGCATTAACTTAACCAGCTTTCCGTATTCAGGTTTACCTTGTTGTTTCCTATTACACTGGATATCCCTTGCAGCTGAAATATAGCCTGTTAGGGCAAATCCTTTCTTGGATAAACAAGAACTTTCCCCCAGGAGAAAACATAGAATGTATTCAAGTAGAGTTATACACAGCCACTGTGTTGTTTACATTTTCTCTTTCCATAAAGCACATCTAGAGAGCAGGGCCACATTGCTTGGATAAAGGATTATTGAAATATACTTCTGAATAATTGAATGCTTTCACCAGTGGGTGGGTTTGTAGGCAAAAGAGAATACGTACATATGTTTCCTTGGCTAGAAATGACACAGAATAAAGTAAGGTTACATTCGAGAGAAACATACTAGCAAAGTTATATTGCTTTTTTTAGAGTCAGAATACTTTTTTTATCCTGAGAAAAATTGGGTAAATTAACCATTACACATTCTGAATCGTTTTTACAGTGGTGGTTACAAAGATGAATGGATGGATGATGGATGATGGATGAATGGACTGAAGGATAGATAGATAGATAGATAGATAGATAGATAGATAGATAGATAGATGGATTAATGGATTGATGGATGGTTGGATGGGCGATGGATGGATGGAGAGGGATTGTGGACGGATGGATGGAAGTTAGTGTCTGAATAATAAATATAAATAAAATATTTCGCAATTTCTAAAGCCTGGATAATTAGTATGACAGGGATGGTGTATCTTGTCCCACTTGGTTTCTGACTGTGATATATGTTTTTGGTTGTTTTTGCAACATTTATTTCCTGCTGATTTTGCTGACCCAAGTCCTGAAGTACAGTGACCTTTCTGAAATAAGCTTAAATGATATTGTCTGTCCAAATGCTCAGGAAGAAAAAAATGGAAAAAGAGAAATCTCCAACAAGGCGTTCTGGGGCAGCACAGACAGGTCTTTTCTGTGTTAGAGTTCTACTCGCTACAGGGTGTACTTTGAGGGTTTGTGACTCTGCAGACCGTTTACATGCAGAAAAACCTTCATAACACACAAGGGGATGGGTAATAACCGGAAAAGCATGACATGGGACCTTTAATGTTTTATAAAAAAAATCATTTAAAAAGTGTTTTAAAACGGAGCGTTTTAAAACACATCAGCAAAAGTTTTGGTTCTTGTAGCCATATAGCAATTTGGTCCACCATAGTGAGAGTTTGTCCTCTGTCCCGTTATGCTATTTGTTGGTATTTGAAGAGGGCAGAGTTGATTTCCTACAAGCCCGATTTTTATTGGGGAATTTTTTCTCAAGTTTTAGCAGAATCTGTAACGACTAAGTAACAGCCCATCTCAGCTGGGGAGAAGGCTGTGTTGGGTATGGTTTTGGAGAGATACAGGACTTTCTTTCTCAGGTATTCGGATAGGTTAATACCTCTCCGCAGCCTTTTCTCTGATCTTTCACATCATATGTTCCCCAGTAGATGTTCAGATCATTAACCCGTTTACCACAGTGTGTAGTATCCGCACCTTTTTCTTTCCCCTGCCCATCATCGCAATGAGCCCCTACCAATCCTACTTTGCATCACCTGTTCAGAATCTTTGCTCAAAATTGTTCTTAAAATCTGTTTTTGCGAGAAAATGATTGTGTCTAAATTCCTTTTCACTAGCCATTTTACCGTTGATAATGCAATCCTTTCATCATTTGACTCATAATCAATATGCTGATATGTGCCTTCAGGGACAGACTCATTATACAGTAGCTATGAATTCTAGCTCCCTGTAACCGTCCTCTCTGGCAGTACCCTCTTAGTATAACTCCCTACTTTTACCGCACTGCTGATGCAACTCTAAGGCAAACACAACTTTCTGATTCCTTCTGGCAAGCTCAATTTTGGCTGACCAACAACTAAGACTAGTCAAGGTTAATGGAACTGAGTGTGCCAAATGTACTTTATGTTATTCCCTTAAGTGCAGAAAGTTTCAGTTGTTGACGTCTTTATGTAAAGAAGTTCATGAATTAAGTTAAGTTATACAATCTGGCAAAGTGTTGTGTGAGTCATGGTGGAAGTAGACTTCTCGGATGCAATAAAAGCTGCATTGGGCTTAAATTAACCCTGAGAGCCCATTATGAATCAAATCAATCAATCAGACTCACACCATTGGGCCCATTTGGGAGTTAGCTAATCAGCTTTTGAAGATATGTGTCAGATATATGTCTGAATAACATTAAATTACATGATAATAGCATTGGTCTTTGGGGTTCAGACATTATTACACGCAGGGAGGTGGAAATTACTTTGAGGCCTTTGAAGAACTGTACAGTCCTTTCCAATCTCACTGCAGTTTCCCTGATATGTGGTTATCCATAAATGATACATGTGAGGAAACTGCTTCTAAAACTGCTAGATGAAAAAAAGGCAGTTTGAAGATTGCAGTCCATCTATAATTGCCTCAAGCAAGACAATTATAATAAGGTGTCCTCTAGAGGGCCTTGAACTGTTGCATATTTAAAGCAGGAGGGTAATATGGTGTTAATTACAAATAGATTATCAATAGCAACCGTATCAAAGACTTCCTTCAGGAATACAGTTAAAATAACATTCACAAAACGGGAAAATAAATTACTTGTGAGGATGGTTTCTTTGGAAACTATTGCCAAAATAAGTCTTTGGGGGAAGGCTTGGTTGGCAGGGAAAAGCTCTGGGGCTGATGTTTGGCACCTTTTCCGTAAAACGACTCCTATGTGGGCTTTAGAGAGTCTTTGTTATTGTTACTGGAGGAGGGCATGACAACAGCCTCTTACATTAAATAGTACCCTAGAGTTCTGGTAATTCTTAGAGAGATAAAACAGAAGCTGATGTCGTAAACTCAACTGGTTCTGGTCCTCTGACTTTAAATTGTTTTTAGCACAGGAAGATAGGAATAAAACAGCAAATCAAATGGCCTTTTCATTGATCTTTCCTTTCGGCTCCCAAGGAAAAAAAGTGTCATACTTTGAGATTCAAAGCCCTCCATTGACTTATTTGAGAATTTAGGAATGCATCCAATGAAAGCAGATAACAATTTGTAGATTTTCAATGTTTGGTTGGTTTGTTGATCCTTCACTTTGGTCCAGTTTAAAATATCTCACAGCTATTATATGGGTTGCCATCAAGTTTTGCACATGCATTCATTGTCCCTAGAGGATGAATCCTACTCACACTTTGGTTATCACTAAAATATTGCGAAATATCGGGAAAATGTTGCACATTCATGGGTCTCAGAAGATGAATCATAATAATCAAAACACAATGTTTACTGTATCAAGTTAAAGTGTATTTATACTTGTATTACTGTCCATCAGTGGCGAACTGTGTCTATCACAACTGGACCTTCTGTAGACAACCCCCCCGGATTCAAATGCAGGTCTTACGCTGGATCCTCTGTCTCGAGCCAATGAACTAACGGGTCTTCTAGAATCTAGAGTAGGCCTACCCTGGAACCGTGGGAAACTCTGAAAGAATACGCCCATTGGCTACAAATCAATATATGATTGGTTGATCAAACTGTCAATCCAAACGTACGCTCTCATTCAGGGTGCGTCTCACCCCTAGATTCTACCGGGTCCGTCTGCGTCGTGTTACGGCCGGGTTACGGCCGGGTTACGGCCGGGTTACGGCCGGGTTACGGCCGCGTTACGGCCGGGTTACGGCCGCGTTACGGCCGTGCTGCGGCATTTGCAAAGATCGCGGGCACTCTAGTCAATGGGTGCTATTCCACCAGACGCGCCATGTTACGGCCCGTCCACACAGCGGCTTTGGAAGCTTCTTCCAACGCTTCTGCCCATTAACTTTGAATGGGGTGACGTCACTTTTCGCCAAACTGCATTGTGGGAAGCTTTCCTGGCGTTTCAGGCTGCAAAAGTTGAGCAATGTTCAACTTTGAAGCTTCTGAAGCTTTCGGTGGAAGCGTCAGCCAATCAAATCATATGCCAGTACAAGCTCTAGCCAATCAAACCGCTGCTTGTGTGTTAGGGGCGGGAGATTCATGTGATTGGTTGTTGGTCGAGCTTCAGACACGCCCGCCGGCAAGCTTTTTCCAAAGCTGCTGTGTGGACTCTGCGTTACGGCTCAGAAGCGTCCCAGAAGCGTGTCGGTGCTGGGCTCCGCTCAAAATAGGATTCTAGTCTATTTTTCGACGCGAGGCGTTGCAGAGGCGCCGGGCAGGAAATGGACCGGTCAGAGCATCCGGCCCACTCCCAAAATAAACTAATTTTGCAGACCCTATCCCTCCGTAGTCTTTCAAGTGGGAGGAGAAATGCCAGCGTTCTCCTCCGGTTTACAGGCACTGTGTAAATTATATTTATAGAATAATTATGATGATGAATGCATTTTTTTACCACTAAAATAAAGCAACACATCTTTGATTCATGTCGTTTATAACTGGAATATTACAATTATTATTAACTTTGTCTGTATGAGTCCCCTCATACTTGTTTGATTCTGAAATTGTATATATTTATATAAATGTCCGCATCTGTAGCCTGTTATTGTCTCATTATACCGCACTGTGAATGAATTCAAAGTAAATATATAAGTCGTCATGAACACATCTGTCCATCAGACAGAGTGCTGCTGTGCCTCCTGTCATCATTAATGGATGGTTTGTTTTATCTGAGTGTTTCAGGGTATTCTAGTCTGAATACCTTGAAGGCCCTGACGGACGATTCACCACTTCTGTCCATATACTACCTGAACTTAGCCTAGAAACCCGATTTCTACAACAACCTTAAATAATTCTTATAATGGTACTCTCTTTGCTTTATAATTTCGAAAACTGATAATAAAAAATCATAGGTTGAAATACCACCCTTATTGCTCTGTTTTGACTGTATAAAAAATACAAACAAATCATTGATTTATTCTGTTGATCCTGATGGGGACATCATCGTTCCAATGCACCATCAAAACAGCACTGCTCAAATCCCACTACTATAAAAACATTCACGTTGATAGGCAGAAAACACTGTCTGTCAACTGTGCGCCGGTGCCTCGCTCATGCTTTCCTCTAATTGGTCAGTCTCTGACTTGTCATTTTCCCTATTGGTCAACTATGTGACCGCTCTCGACAGAACCGGAAGAGATGTTAACTGGCCGCCTGCCAGGTAAATATTCAACAGAGGATGCTAGCTATGCCCATGTCTGACACGACAAAGGGACGACAACTCCTGAATAACTGGAGCAAAGATGAAACCACATGCTTTATCAAGGACATTAAGGTATGTTACTTTAACCAAGTGACTTGTTCTTCACAATTTCAAGAAGGAGAAGTTATAGGGTGCGGCCTGCTGTCATTAGCTTGCTAGCTAACCTCAGTGCTAACGTTATGATATATAGCTGTTAGCATAATAACTGCATTATCCATACAATAAACATCATTGGTCAACAGTCTTTTCGGCTGCACTTACCGGGTTAGCAGCCTCTTGTATAAACGATACAAACGCAAATACATGTTACAAGTTAGGCAACAATTCGTGTGTGTTGCTAGTGTTGAGGATAATGCTCAGGAAATATGTGGGATTAGCTAGCTAGGTGTATGGTTTGTGTAAGGTGGCTCAGGCTACATCTGAAGTCAAGTGAATGGGTAATGAAGTCACGACTAGTCTTGTTGAACTTTAGCTAACCAGAGCGTTATTTCCTGATTGAAAAACCCTTAGCTATGACAGCTCTACCATGTAAACAAGACCAAAAGACAAACAAGTACCCACCATAAGTTACTGTTGTCTTTTCTCTTGTCATATTTCATGTGTTCTTGTTTTATCGTTAATCAGCAACACTCAAACAGCACTGCATGTTATGTTGAATTATGCTAATCTGCTGCTGTGTAATTGTGATGCTTTGTATGCAGAATAAGCTTCTGTGGTCATCCCTAAAGGTCTCTCGGGTCACATTTAACAAAGCATGCATTATGCTGAAAAAAGAGGTCAGATTGAAGTTAAAGGCCATATTGTTGAATGCAGTTGTGCGCGTGAGGAGTATCCAACAGGCTAGGCAGATATGCCACAAACTAGTCCATAGTATGTTCACTCTTTTGAAGCTATTAGACTGCATCTATACATGATATTAGGAGTGTGCTGTTTTCCTTTGATATAAGAGGTACAAATACTTTTTATTTTATTATCGTTCCATACTTTTAACTCTAGTTTTTATATTTATAGTTGAACTGTATATACACCTTTATAAGCAGTGCTGTCAAATATGCTTTGCTGCTCTGGACACATTTGATTTGGTGGAAGAGGGCGTACAATGGCTATATTGATGGTAAACCCCTGGACTAGTGCATCCATTTAGTTATACTGTGTTGTTTTGAAACATGTGTAAACAACAACACTACATGGTTTGATTGTTAGTGAACCTCTGAAATGTTTTGTGATCAGTTGTGCTTTCACACTTGATGCCAGATTCCCTAGAAAATGGATGATTCTTTATTCAGTTAAGAACCACAACTGTGACCCTACAATGATATTAGATGTCTATAACAATTATTTACAAGTACTTCCTCAAAATGGTCCTTCTTCTTTCTTGTTGGTGCAGTGTTTGGTCTGTTATGTCTATATTTGTTAGGAGAGTCGATAACATGTGAAACTGCTGTTGTAGCCATGAACAAGTTGGTAGTTAGTTGCTTTAGCTGAGAGAATCCCCCTCCTGGCTGTACTCAAGTCATCTCCTATGAACCCAAAGGGAAAACTCTCAGGTTACAGGTACCTGTGATGATGACTCACTCACAGCGCTGATCTTCTGAGATGGCAGCACACTCTGTGCTCATACCTCATCACTTATGTAGGAGGGTGTTATTCAAAGTGTAAACCTGCCTTACAGGAATATATGTGCAACTCATAACAAACACTTTTTTAGTTCTTGTAAAGATATAATATGTTACATTTCTTTCAATGAAATGTCTTAAAACAACCAATATATTTAGTCAAGTTGTGTGAATAATATTTCCCCCAAAGACTGTAGACCAGGGGTGTCAAACTCAAGGCCCGGGGGCCAAATCCGGCCTGCGACTTCATTTAATGTGGCCCCACAAGAGCTTGCAAAGAATATAATATGTTTGTGATACGGTTACATGGCGATTTACAGAAGCACGTTGCCCATACATGGAGCACGTTGCATCTCAAATTTGACTTTTTTCTTCTAAATATGCATTTTTTCTCAGAATTTGCCCTTTTCTCTGAATTGACTTTTTGTTCAAAATGTTACTTTTGTTTTCAAAATGTCACTTCTTTTATTTTTTTGCTTTTATTTTAAAATCATTTTGTGACATTCTCACTGAAGAGACTTGCAATTATTTGCCGAGACTTATTGTTATAAGTTATTACCCTATCAGATAATAATCCAATGCAGAGGCAATGATGTAATATAATACATTACTTTATATATATTAAATATTTATATATGTATTTTTTATATAGTCTTAAAGTTACAACCGGCCTTTTGAGTGCAACCATAATGTGAATGTGGCCCGTGATGAAATTGAGTTTGACACCCCTGCAGGAGACCTAGAGAAATGTGGGATTCTTTTATTCAAAGCGTCAAAAGTTTATTTAATTTGCCCCCGAAACATTGTGTGTTTTTGGTTCCTGGCAGAAGTTCATGCTTGTTTTTGAACTATGCGCGGTCTATTTGAACTGCATGCAGGTTTTGAACTCATCAAATGTCTGAGTGTTTTGAGAGAAAGAAGCTGAGTAGACGTTAGAGGTTGCATCTTCTCCGTCTGTGAAACTTCTTTATTAAGTGTCTTTAGTGGTTTGTATCCTTCTGTCTTTCTTTATTCTTCTCAGAATCAGAACACTTGAATTTCTTATTGCAATAATAGATCAAATAAATTAAATATATTTATATAAACATATGAAGTTAAATTAAGAATTAGCACTTAAAAGTTAAATAAAATAAAATAGAATAAAGGTGTTATCAAAACATGCGTAATAAGTTCCAGTAAAAATGTGCACATTGAACTATACAATACATGGTAGTGTTTTAATATTAATAACATATTAATGCTAATTAATGCTTTCGATTGAGGGATCCCTAGTGGTAGAAAATGGCGTATATGCCTTTAAATAAAGCTCTTGCCTTATTTGACACGGTAAACAAACCCAACAGCTAGACTGGATTAGCATCTTAAGGCAGGTAGCTGATGTCAACAAGCAATATATAGTCATCTTCTGTTAAATTAAACAACTTCACATTTTACAATTCATCAAATGTTTTTGTCTTTTACAAATATTTGTCCAAAAAGAGTGTTTTGTGTAAAAGAGATCAGCGGGTTTGGTGACATCTCAGTGGTTTTACAGCCAACGTGATTTGTGGATTAGATGAGGATTTGTGTTTGTGTGACTTTGCTTGTGTGCGTAACAGTATTCAAGCTTTTGAATCCTAAGCACGGGGTGAATGTGATCCCACTCACACACTTCCTCCACCAGCCCCCTACCCACACTTGTACAACATGAAATAATCCTCCCTGTAGAAGTCCACATCACAAAAACAAACATTGTCCTTTTGACATGTAAAGTAGGGAGCACATATAGCTTATTATCATCACATGTCGCATAACAAGCCTACTCTCTTAAACAGCGACGGTACTTTACAAATGTTTTAAAGGATTTAGATATGCTTAAATTCCTTTACACTTTTTAAAAGAGGCCGTGTTCTGCTCATTTTCAGGTTCATGTTTGTATTTAGTGTCTCTACTGTGACATGTCTCCATCCTTTAATGTTCAAAAAGCTCTTTATTTTTCTCATACTGCCTGTGCTGCAGCACCTCTTTTCACCCTCTGTCTGAAACCAGAGTCTGCTCTGATTGGTTAGCTGACCGGCTCTGTTGGGATTGTTCAACCGCTTAGAGATGTCCTGCCGCGTAGCCTATCATGTACAATGTGTTGAGTCCTAGCCAATAGAAGGCGGAGTGTTACATAGTGATGTCCAGGGTTCCTACGGACATTAAAAACCTGGAAAAGTCATGGAAATTCAAAATGCTAATTCCAGGCCCTGGAAAAAACAATATTCTTCCCAAAGTTTTGGAAAAGTCATGGAAATGTAACTAAAGTTGCATCAAATATAATTAATATTTTATCTAATCGCCAAAATAGTAATACTATAACGATAATAAATACTGTATCGTATAGTAATGAAACGTGAAATGGCATTTAACTGACGAGGTGTTTTGCTGCTGAGAGATTTGAGTTGCTTTAGCGTGTAGAAGCTAGTAAGCCTACTATTGGATTTGTTTTAGATCGGCATGACATTTTTCATATGCAGACCTTATTTTCCTGTTCCATGTTAAAATAAACCATTTTCAGTGGTACCGCTGAGAAAGAGTCATTTCTTTGGTCATGGAAAATTAGGTGAAGGTCATGGAAAAGTCATTGAAAATCATTGGTGAAAAAGTGTACGAACCCTGGGTGTCACTAGTATGTTCCAGAAGAAATCAAAGGGTTTCAGGGGCTTTTGCAGACCATTGACCTGCACTAAAACCTATAGAACACAATACAGTAGAGGGCCCCTTTGAAACCTTTTCACAACGTTTGCTAAAGGTTGTGAAGAAATGAGCGTATGTTTAGCCTATATCTCATCATCTAAATCATCTTTGACTATTTCCCCCTTAGACAATTACCATTTGGAAAACAGATCCACCCAATCTTTATGAACGTAGTTACATATTGAACAGCGTTTGCATAAACCTCAGCCTCATCATGTAGACACCATCCTTGTGCTCTCTCTCTCTCTCTCTCTATATATATATATATATATATATATATATATATATATATATATATATTTGAAAACAAAAATAGTTGAACTAAGTCTGTTGTCATTATATTTTGGCAACCCATTTTATTTTCCTATTTAACTTGAATTACTTAACATTCGCAGCGTATTGTCTGGCGGAGTGGCAGCAGTTGAAATTGAAATGTTTTGAATGTTTTATACCTATGTTTTATTGAATATCCTATGATATGATATCATTTAATATAATTAGAATAGCCTTTGTTTTTGTAAATCATGTTCACGGAATATAGCTTATATCATTTACACAAAAATAATAGATTTTTGAATGATCTGTTATAGTATAAGCCCATTTTATAATTCAATAATTTTAAATGTTGTTATATGTTAACACATTTATGCATTATACTTTGTATCTGTTTGCTTTGCAAACCTATCTTCCACAGTTTTAGTAAAGAAAATAGGCTCCAATTTATGATCAACCTGTGTCTTTCTGGCTTTCATTGCTACGCTGCTAATGCCCTCTTTCCCTGTTGCTGTGCCATGGAAGTAATGGATATGTTTCTGTGTTTAGTTTTAGGTATCCCACTGAGAGCCTGTAGCCATGGATGGGCATGTGGCCAAAAACAATGAAAGCACTTTCCCCAGCCTCGTGGACCTGGATGACTTTCTCACCAAGCACAACTCCAACTTCATCTGGCTCCTCGTCGGTGAGTGCTATGCAGCGTGGGAATGTATTAACATCAATGGGTGTTTCAGAAGTTCAGTGTCACATTTAAAGTGCAGACCTGTCAGAACCGGATCAAGTTGCCTTTTTAGTGGCTTAGCCATTTCCTACAAGATGTGCAATCACTTTCTTTGGTCTAAACTGCTGTGGAACACGGTAACTACAAGGAAAATACGTACCATACATGTCTGATACTTTTTGGTACAAATATAATAATAATATTTCAGTCCCCCTCCTTTATACTAGAATCAAAATACTCTATTCAACTGTGTTTTGTCACCTCTGCTCCATTTCAGAGTGAAATAAATCAAAGTTAAATACAATAAATATATATTTATATAAACATGGGAAGTTAAAGTTAGAAGCAGTAAAAAGTTAAAAGGATAAAAACATGACCAGCTAAAATAAATAAAATATTTTATAGAAATAAGAAGTTAGTAGTAGAATGTCCAATAAAAGGTCAAATAAAGCTGAATGAAATGTGGACATTGTTCTGCAATATATATATATAATTGATATAACATAATAATTGTATTATACCAGTTTATACAGCAGTGGTTTATTAGTAATAATAACATGTTAATGTTGAATTGCAAATGAAGAGGGTGTGGCTGCTGATGGTGAACTAAGTCCATCATATATGAGTGTTTTCTACAAAGACATATTTACCTTTTTAGAGTTTAGTACTTATTGATAAAGATATCATTCAATGTTCATTATATAATCGGCTCATTTGGCAAATGAGTTGGACCATTCCGTAATGCGGTGGCATAAGAAATGATTCGCTTTAAGCCGCACAGAATAAAGTATGATAAAAGCCTCGGATATTTCCTAATGTGTTTTGAAAATCTAATTTTTATGAAAGATTTTAATTAATATTGGCTTTGAATGAATGAATCCTTCCGACTCTGTTATTGTTTAATTGAGATTGAATTCAATGAAAGTGTGAGTGTGACAAATGATAGTGTGCCATTCATGCTCAGCTCTCGGTAGAATTAAGATATTGAGCAACATCTTCATGCATGAAATCCAATATGAAAAAGCTTAGGTATAACCCCGCTGTCAGCCCAGATATGAAAGACTAGGAGGTTTATATCATGGATTTGTGCATTGCTATACAGAGTGGTGCGGGAAAGAGGACCTCAAACTCCAAAGAATAAACATTTTACCACTTCTTTCCTCGTTTTTTGGGAACCTTTTATTTTTTAAAGGGCTGAAATACGATGTGTGGTAAACACAAGCTTAAGAGATGTTCATGTTTTGTTCTACGACATAAGATGTGTCAATAAATAACCAGCTGGTGAAGGTTTGAAGCTTCAATGTGTGATTAAAACATATAACTTAATATTAACCTCTGCTGAATGCGTTAATGTTTTAAAAATCATAAAAGTGGTGTCAATATCTGTAGATTATCCTGCTCAACAAAATGTGTAAGAATTACATCACATGTCACATGTTAGACGCTTTTATCCAAAGCGACTTACATACTCAATACTGTGGACAATCCCCACAGGAGCAATTTGGGGTGAAGTGTCTCAGGGACACAACGACATGCTGACTGCAGTGGGGTTTGAACCTGGTTTGATCCAAACACCAACGCACAACCCACTGCACCACACGCCTCCCACACATAAGAATCACATAAGTGTTGTCATAGATCTTATTTTCTGCAACATTACACAATCCAATGGAAAAATCCCATTGGCTTTTTGTAAAGGGAGACTAAACTTCTGGGTCGGCCGACAAAAAAACATCCCTCCAATGCTCAGTTCAAAAATAAAATATTATAATACATATTTGGATGGAATTTGTAATGCTGCAGTCCTTTCCCCTTGCTTATGGATCTTTATAGTAGCATCTGGCACATTGTATTCAATGGACCAATCACGGTTTGTTGACTTCTCATCCAAAATGTCATTCACATGTATAATTAAACAAATATTTTGATAATACACCATATTTATCTACCAAATATGAAGCTTTATTCGATTTGAGTATTGCAGAAGTCCATATTGCCATAACATTCGCTTTTATTCTGAGCCCTTGTTTGACAAAAAACGAAACCAGCATTAGCGATCATATTTGAAAATAATATTTTACAGTTGGGTTTCAAACATCGATTAAATTGAACAAATGTAGCTTTACGTATTTATTTGTGGTGTTCTGTATTAACACACCTGACTGTGTTGTATTTGTGTCTCTCAGCCACCATTCTGTCCTGTGGATGGATCATCTACTTAACTTATTACAACTCCCGCAACATTGGCCTCATCCTCACCCTGATCATCAACAGACTCTACAAGGATGGCTACATTCATATCGGTGAGTTCATTAGGAGCGCTGCGATGAATAGGGGGGGTGCTGAATTTTTGATGATGAGCAGGGTTCTCTCAGTGATCATCTGCATATTGTCTGAAAAGCAAACTGTAACTGATACCAGATTTAGTTATTTTTTTATAAAAGACCCAGAACTTGAAGCCCATGAATCCAAGTTGGCTTATTTCTCGCAATTGATTAAATTCTCCTATGAAACATCACATTTTTACAAAAAACTAGACCTTGTAAAATAATCTACTCTGAAATGCAACCCTTAATGTTACCCTCCAAAAAAAGCAATTGCATGTCAAAGAGATACGTTTTGTAATAAATGTTTATTTGACCAATTCCCATCAGAGTGTGTGCAAGAACGATAAGCAAAGCAGCATTCAAATGTAATGAAGGGGGCATGGCTTGGTTACCAGATTGTTACCAACATGTGTCACTACAAAGTGAGCAGTCATCTGTGTGCCAGCTAATCTATTTTTAATTTAGATTGCTTCTCTGACTAGGAGTGGCTTTTTCAACACACAAGAAGAGCAACACCTTCCTAACACACAACAACATTTGAAATGAACCTCATGAACTAAAACAAAACATGTGTTAAGCAGGTTTGAACATGCCCCAAGGTGCTTCCTCATTGCCGGGGTTGAGTAAGTTCCTGTGTTCAGGTTAGAGGCGGGACCCTGTTCACTCCTTTAAAAGTTGCTCAGTAGCTCATGAAGTCAAAAAGGCCAGGGGCCTCATTTATAAACGGTGCGTACGCTTAAAAAATGGCGTACGCCAGTTTCTACGCAATGTTTGCGATTTATAAAAAACAAACTTGATGGGAAAACGTGCGGTCCTTCACGCAAACTCTGACCCATGCGTACGCACTAAGCACAAAAACGGGAGAGACGAGAAACTGCGACACCGTTGGCAGAAGGAAGAATGGAGAGAAATATGTGGAAATAATACCATCTGTTACGTCCCGTCCCCCTACCCAGCGGTAGTAGCTCGTGGGAAGACCCGCAACATAAGAAAACAACTACGCCAACACAGAATTTAGTTATCACCGGGCATTTATTTATAGCACTGGGATAACTTGCATGCGCCTCAGCAAAACAGAACCAAGCCTGGAGGATCATCAAACAAACAAGGAAGAAGGGGGCCTGGACCAACCACACCACGGGCCGTAGGATCCAGACTTCCCTTCTCTACCAGAGGTTCAGAGGTCCAAACACAGCCTACTGGGAAGGAAACAAAGCCACGAAAAACCTGTACTAAAATCCTCCAGAGTTCACACAAGAAAGGTACAGCAATATAATAATACTCCACACGAGGTGAGAGGAAAGCCACGGTCCTACTCCCTCGGTTTCAGGACGGGAAAAGAGACCTCTTCTCCTCCAGCTTCTCCTCTTTTAAAGCGTCCCCAGCTGAATGTCGTTAGGACACCTGGGGGAGGCGGAGCCAGGGGCGGACCAGTTGCACCTGCACAGCAGAGAGACAGAGAAAACACACCCAGCACGTAACACCATCAATAGAATGTTACCTCTCATTTATATGAATAATTCATTTTCACAAATTGATTAAAGCCAATCTTAAAATGATTTAACAAACGCCTGTTTGAGACTCCTCAGTGCACACAAAAACATAACTTGGAGAAATAAATAAATACGGAAATGTTCTTGATCACCCCTCGATTATGTTCTCTTGTTAAGAAATGTATTCTCATAAATGATGCGGTAAGTAGAAGGACAGAATTACTTTTTTGCATTTCTATAGGTTGTATAGATACGAGCATGGTTTATATACTATCATGTTTAATCACGTTTTATGCCGTTCGCCACCTACTTGATAAGTCGCTCGTAAAACACGAGCGAGGTATGGAAACTAAGAGCACCATATGTGTTAAATTGTACAGCTAATATAACACAACACATTAGTTGTATTTCCTTTAACTGGTGGATTGTGGATATATAGTTGCTGATCGACAGCTGGAACACAAACCACCAAATACAAAACAATAATTCAGATCCAGTCGTCATGACTCCACTCCGGAGGGATTCCCCGATCATTTCTTAGAGTTTCTCATCAAGGGGGGGTCTCCTGTCCCCGGTACAAACACACTGCCTGAGGAAGGCTATGTGGATTTTTTTTGTCCTTAACTTTTTCGGACCACTTATTTATTTATTTTGGTGACGATCCGACCTCCATGCTGATACTCTGGTTCAAACTGCATCCACCAAACAATATGATTTATCTCGACCTCCCCAAAATAACCAAAATCTGACACGGTGTGGGATGTATTTTTTAGCTGTTCTGTCGTCATTTCCTGCGATCTTCTTCATGCAGTCAGTCAAAATGAATGAATGAATGGGCGTTTCTTTGACTATTTATAGGCAAATATGGGCGTTACGTGAAGCCCGCAAAAGCTGCACCGCATTTCGAGTTGATAGTGATTTATAAAGAGAAACCGGCGTAGGAAGTGCCGTACGCAAGTCCTGCGCCGGTACGCAGTCTTTTATGAATCGGAAAATGTCTGTGCGTATTTATTTGCTTTGTCCTACGTAAGCAACCTTCCCACGTCAATCCTACGCAAGGCTTTATAAATGAGGCCCCTGATTCTTTAGAAAAAAAGACCTGGATCTTCCAGCGTTTCCTTAAGCCCCGCCTCCTATCGCCTGTGTTTCTACCGGTATTGACTCAGTCAAATAAATGGAGAGGGAAAATAACTCTGTATTCCACTGTTAGCACATTTTACTTGTAGGACCTACTGATTCGAACGAGGTATATTAAATTGTTTGTTCTAGCATGTTGATGTATGTGAAAAGCAAAATAAAGTGCTGCTGATTTACAGACATCTTTACCCTAATGTAAGTCAATCAGAAAAGTATTTTTGGGCCCAATTACAACACTACCTGACATGGAAGTTGTAGTACCACCATTTAGCCACTACAACATTTACTTCAGATCCCAGTTAACTTCCAGGGTGCTTGGGAGGCATTTGATTGCAAAGCTTTATATTCACAGGGACTGTTACAAAACCAAGGAGCTCATAAACATCAGATTTAATAACGAGTAGAGTTTTAAACTAGAATCCCAGAGCTCATGTTTTCTGTACCTGAACATTTTCTAAAAATATGCTCGTCCTTTTTTGGTTCGGTGTAATGGCTCAACAGCGCCACCTAGAACGAAGCACCTATATGTAGGATTTTCCTGCATGTAGGGAGATTGGAGGGAATACATTGGGGTTAGGGTTAAATATCTATTGGACTGTAAACCCAACAGGAAGTCGGCCATTTTGAAAATGAAACAAAATCTTACGAGAATTCCTGTTTCTGACGAGAGAGGGTCTTGCTGCTGTATTTACACCCTCCACCTTAGAAGAAGAGCCTCAATTAGCTTAGAAGGACTATATACGGAGTTCACTTATTATTATTTTAATTTTAATTTTAATTTTTATTCTATTTTATCTGAATGTTTTTTTGTGTGAATCCTGTTTTTCACTCTGATCCTGTTGCCGCTATAAACGCCTGCATTTTTCCACGGGGATAAATAAAGTTCCATCTCATCTTATCTATCATAGAGTGGGAAGGTGTAGGGGTACGTTTGGGATTGGGCCCCTTGAGTTACAAATCCAGTCAGAGTAGGACAAGTCAGAAATAGCAGCAAGATGTCAGCTGGGCGATTCAACACTCGGGTGATGTCTCTCTCTTGGCCTGCACTAATTGAAACAGAGAAAGACATGTTATGAGCCAAAAAAGATTAATGATGAGAAATTGTGTTGCTGCTTGGTGACAGACTCTGACCTACTTTGTTGAACAATTAGATCCTCATTAAGATCCTTTTTTTTCTCAGCAAGAAAGCTAGACAAGGTGATTAAATATCCCAGCAACTCCTCGACTGTTTATATATTTTGTTTAGCAGCGCTTGCACAACCGACTAATTATATCTTTTGTTTAACATTTTAATTAGCTGCTTTGTTGGCACCACTGTGATCCAATCCAAACATTTACTGTACTGTTATCACATCAGAATACTTTATTTATCCCGGGGGACATTTCGTTCTGTGACAGTTGCTCCATTTAAGAATGAAATAAAATAGTAATTGAAAAAGAAATGAAAATGTTTGAATAAAAACAACAAGTTAAATTAGGAATGTCCAATATATTTTGGCGCCCCTGTTACCCGGTTTAGAGAAAACCCTGATTAATATGAACCATAAACAAAAGTAAGTGAAATGTACACATTGAACTACAATATTATCACAATACATGAAATACTTGGAATGATTATACTGCCAGTCTTTTTTGTTGTGATGTAACACATGGCTTTGTTCCTCCACAGGCTCCTTCTCCTTCTCCGTGCTGTCGGGGAAAGTCATGTTCAGAGACGTGTACTACATCAACCAGGACATGTCCATCAGGTAACCTGTGCTGCGTTCACTGTCCCCGCTCCTCTGCTCCAATATCATTTTAAAGGCTGTTCACTGACATGTGATATTTCTCTCCCCGTGTTACAGGATACAGGATGGCTTCCTCATATTTCGGTGGTGGAAAATGTTTAACCCAAAGCAGAAACAGCATGGTAATACAATATTTTATATAAATACATTCAAATGATTATTTATGCTTTTACAGTTTCTAGGGTTGATTGATGAAAAACCAAAACCTAGAGAAATACAATATGTGTGCATACAAATATTATTAAAACCAAAACAAAAATTCTCTAAGGTCGCATTCACACCTAATAGTCCGCTTCTCTGGTGCGCACCAGACCACAGTTTGTTACATTGTTTCATTTTTCAGAAGGTTCGGTTTGCGTTCACAATTCAAACGGACTATAAACTTTAAACTTTTATATATACAGTCTATACTTTAAACACAAGGCATGTGCTCGGAAATGCTGCTCAACAATTGGTCAGACATTAAGGGGGTAAAAACGCAAATCCCGGCCATTTCTACCGGAGCCTCCACCATGGAGCATCGGCACTTTCGGCAGGTTATTTTCATGCTGTTGTTAATCTGGAGAGCATATCAACAGCAACGGCGCATATGATTATATAATCAGACAACGTGCGATAAAAAACATTATAACATATAATGAGAGACGTTCTGCAGTCAGGAGGGGGTTTCACCGACGGCAGGTGGCTCTGACTTTTATGTATAGTTTTTAGTTTGATAGTTGTTTTTACTTTACACGACACTGTTCAGCACTTCATTCTGCTTCACTCTTTCGCTAATGATTTTGAAGATATCCGCGTTCTTGTGACACGTAAATACTACGCTTCCTATGTTTTGGTGCGGACTGCGTTCACACCAGCGACAGGGTTCACTAGCAAGCGCTCCGAGACCACCTCTTTTAGGCGGACCAGAGTCCGGTTGTTTAGTTCACTTCAGAGGTCTCGGACTGCGTTCACACCGACCCAAACGAACCGCACCAAGTGGCTAAACGCACCAGGGTTCGATTCAACCGGACTATACAAGGTGGTGTGAATGCGACCTAAGACTAGATAAGCTTTCCTTAGATTTCTAAAAAAAGACTCCTTCATCATGTGTAATGATGATATTGTTGAATGAAGCATCATTCTGGACCCAAAATGAACTAGCTATAGCATAGCATGAAAGGAAACATCATCACAAGATTGCTTTCTTATTTCTTTTCTCCAGACCCCAAGGCAGAGACCCGGCTTTACGTGACCGTTAACGGCTTCGAGTTCCACGTCTACAATCGAACCGACCTCTACGCCCGACTGCAGGAGACCTTCGGACTGGACCCCACACTCTTAACACCCACAAAAGAAGACGAGAAGGGACGAGAGGATAGAAACAAGACGCTAGAAAGGTACAAATAAAGATCTTTTGGAACCTTAAAGCATGGAAACATGCCACAGCAGAGGCACACAATACAAATATGAACCTGAAAGTTAGCATAATAGGGCCACTTTAAGGTGTTGGGTAATTATCATTTTTCATGCGAATTCCTTCCATCTTTTGGAACTAGTTGAAGTGTGTTAGTTTTTCAACATATAATGCCAACCACTCTCAGTCTAGTTAATGTTCTAGTTCTGAAATGATGGTCACATTATACACCAAACCCTGATTAGAAGCTTAAGTAGAAGTCACGTTAAGGGGTTTCTCATTTCAGCTAATCCCCCTCCTCGACTCCCCTCCTCGACTCC
>CALSBZ010046620.1:209234-219935 GCA_943591055.1 Gobionotothen gibberifrons
TCTCTGTTGCCGGAAATGCATCCACGAAGGAGCCGTGGAGGACTGTGGAGGACCCATCAGTGTATCCTCGGTTATAGCTCCTCCAGAGAGCCTCCTCGACGCTCGATCCTCGGTGCTCGAAGTGCATTTAGAGAAATTAGATGTCCTTCAACATGGCGCGCTGAAATTCATTTCCGGGTCACTATCGGAGGACCGAGGAGTCGAGGAGTCGAGGAGAGGGATTTGATGAAATGAGAAAGGCCCACAGTGTCTTGCTTCTGTTGTCTTTATTTAGCTTTATAAAGACGTCATACTGTAAATCTGGCCTATTTTTAGAACAATAATCCTCATACTTAAGTTGTAAACAAAACTGCAAAAAGCAGGAATCAGCGATTTCTCCTCCTCCATGATTTATGGAGGGAGATTTGATGACCCGCAGTTTCTTTCTGTTCTCACCAAATGCATGGGAAGTGTGTGCACTGAGGAGAGCTGCTGTCGCTTCACACTAACAGCCCAATGAATTGCGCTGACTGCAACATGAAATTGTCATGAGAATGAACGTCTTCTTCTCGCCCCTGTGTAGTGTGGACATCAAAGCAGAGAGCGCTGACCACACATCATCGTGGCGCTCCCTCATTCCTGTCATCAAAGTGAACATCAGCACTGTAAGTACCCGCTACTAATAATAACATCAAATATAACATTAAATACATTTAAACAAATTAATTATTGAAAGAATAATTAAATATTCTCTCCACATTAAATCTGTATACTCCTTTTTAGAATAAATAAATAAACGATAGATTCATAAAAAAAAATAAGAAAGTTGTCATTTGAAATATTCATATAAACATAATGCATTTTAAGAAAGAAAAATTAATTAAATATAAAATGGGATAATATATTTATATAGACACTAAAAGTTCAAGTAAAATAATAAATAAACATGAATTAGTGAATAATATTTTAATATTTAGTCCACATTAAATCTGTATACTTTATTGATCCCGAGGTAAAGTTTCTAAATGTAAGAATAAAAATAAATACTATATTAATTAATAAAACATAAATAATAATATAAGATTACAATTTTTTTTACAAACATAAGAAATGACAAAATAGATTACCTATATCTATATAAACACAAGAAGGTAAAGTACATTTTAAAGAGACCAATTGAAGATAGAAGAGGAAGAACTTTTAGTTAAAAACTAATAATGAATGAACTCTCTTTAAACATCCAGACTTTCCCTTTAAGAGCGTGGCGTATTAAAGCAAGTGGTTATACATGGAAATAAAGTGAATCTGCTGTCTGTAGGGGCGCCTGGCGTTCGGGAACCACTACCTCCCCCAGACTCTGTGTGTGAACTTCGAGGACGCCCTCCTGACGTACGCCACCAAGCCGCCCTCCAGCCACCTGGACCAGTTCATGCACATCGTCAAAGGCTCGCTGGAGAACGTGCGCGTCATGCTGGTGCCCAGTCCACGCTACCTTGGCATGCAGAACGATGAGTAAGTAGCTTTGTATTAAAGAAACATTGAAGTTCACTTATAATCATTCAAATCACCTTTCTTTTCAAAGGATGCGAGTTCAAGAGACATTACTGTTTGAATTATTGTCTGAAATTCATATAAAGCTTATACCAAAGAGGTTAAATAAAGGAGCAGACTCTTCAAATGTACTATTTATATTTAACATGATTTCTTAAAGCTGCTCATAGATGATGCTCTTGGCTCAAGAATAATTGAAAGCATACCGTAAAGACTGAAGAAAATAAGAACATTACGTCAAATGAATTATTCTGTGAATGGTGGCAGTCCTTAACACTGGCAGAGGACTATGTTTTGTTCCTACAAAATATTGCAAAAACTCGAAATAGGGTTTTGTAACAGCAGGTCCATTTAAGAATGAAATAAAAGAAAAGATCAATTAAAAGAAGGAAAAGGATATAAACAAATAAAAGGTTAATGTTATTATGGAAAATAAAATAAAATACATGTATTCATACATAATAATTTGTACATGATACATTTTATAATAAAATCATTAATCGATTAAATATTGAGAAAAATATTCAATCCACATTAAATTGGAATACTTTATTTACCTGGGGGGAAAGATACTCCATTCAAATAAAGAAAATGGATTAAAAAAAGAAAAGAAAATGGAACAAAAAGACTTATATTAACATAAGAAATGAAAGATAGAATAAACGTTGAATGGACAGTTGCTTCATTATAGAATCTAAGATGAATGAATAGCTAAAAATAAGGACAAATAAACAAGAGGTTTACGTAAAATGTTCAATAATATAATAATAATAATATTTATATAATTATAATATGTTAAATATGTGTATTCAAAGGAACAGTTCTGAGTGTAACAGTTTCTAAATCTATATGAAAGATCAGGCTGTATACTCTATATCTAAATTGAGCAACTGATCATTTTTGGCAGTATTTTGATAGGCACTCCCTTTCTCTTGACAAACCTGGCAGCTTTAACGGTGTTGCATTAGAAGCAGGGAATCCATTATCTGCACTTGAGCTTAAGGAAAGGACATGGAGAGTAAAATTGCCTTTAGCCTCTGTGATTAAGGAGCCACTCTCTCTGAAACCTGGCTGCAGTCTGCGGGAGCCAGCAGAGACTTCAACCTCCAGCAGACCTTGATGAGTCTTCAAGCTTCACTGAAATGTCCACAGAGAGGAAGCAGACGTATCCAAGAGAACAGACACTGCATTTATATCATGGAACCAGTGTCTTTGTGCCAGAACCTACACGTATTTTTTTTATTTTTTTAAAATCTTTTTATTAAACATTCTTACTTTAACTTCTTCTATTTCTACAAATGTCTTTTACATTTTAACTATTTTATTATAATCAAATATATATATTTTGATTTGACTTACCTCTTACTTTAACTTATTTTGTTTATATACATTTTTATTCCATTTTATTTGAATGTTGTTAGACACTACACTTCTTTTTATAAATATCTTAATTGAATTTTTCTTTTTATCATTTATTCTTACTTTAATTTCTTATATTTATATACTTGAGTATTTTTTATTCCATTCTAAAATGTCCCCCAGGATAAATAAAGTATTACTTTTCTGATTGAATGAGGAATGAATATGTCATTGATTCGTTGGGTCCTTACCTGCTGTGTCTCTCTGCGTATAGTCTGTACTTTAACTAAGATCTTGATTTCTCCTCTAGACCTCCCAGACTGATGGGTGAAGGCTTTGTTGTCATGCAGTCCAACGATGTCGACATCTATTACTACCAGGATGAACCCGGTAAGCTCAGGCACACACTCACAAAATAAAGTCAAAAGTAAGTAAATGAGTCAAAGTTACCGTTTCCAATCAGTGACAGATGTTGATAGTTCTCTTTTTGGCTATGGAACAACACTATACACTTCAGTGCTAACAGAAGTTGAATTTATTCGTCCTTACAAGATCATTTGGTAGAGTTTTGCATTTTTTGTTTAGTAATTGTTCTCACGATAATGTAATGCTTACATGTGTGTGTGCAGGTCTGGTGCCAGTGGAGCAGGAGGGGGTGGAGGAGGCAGAAACGTGCAGTGAGGGCGATAAGCTTCAGGACCTTCCTCCATGTTGGGGTCTGGACATCGTCTGTGGAAAAGGAACGGACTTTAACTACGGCCCCTGGGCTGATCGTCAGAGGTGAGCAATGATCATGCACATACTCTGTTCTTTATTGAAAGCAGACCAGTGCTAAGGCCATTTGATCAAGGGACTATGTGCCGTCATACTGTATCAATCCACAGAAATAAGTGACATTGACAACAATGTCAGTTGCTGTAAAAAAAGCACATTCGTTGTCCTCCATTCGAAAACACCATAGCATACCTTTTGTGGAAAAGTAGTAGAATAGAATATAGAGAAACCTGAACAAGAAAGCACGAGAAGGAAAGAGATTAAGAGACTCGGATAAATCATTCGTAAGTTAACAGTTAAGGGAACAGCAGAAGAAGTCAGACAGGAAGTAAACACTATAGGGAACACGTTACAGTAAACCTCGATCAGGGCTGCCAGTATTTTAATTAACGTTGCTCTTGTAATACTTCCACTCGTTGTTAAGCGCTGGGCTGACTGTTTTCTCTTAGAGGAAGCCACAAGAACACATTTTTAAATACATACAATCATACATTGTCCCTCAGCACAAATACAATTCCAAAAATATGGAAGACAGCTTATCTCCTGCCTTTACTAAAAGGAGGGGAGGCCACCTTATTAAATAATTATAGGCCCATCCCTAAATTGTCAGTTCTGGCTAAGGTTCTTGAAAGCCTAGTGAGTGAACAGGTAAAGGAGTTTTTATGTACAAAGGACATCCTGTCTTCCCGTCCAGGCTTCAGAAAGCAACATAGCACCATCACTGCCACAATGAAAGTGGTGAATGATGTGGCGAGTATTTTAGATAATAAGCAGAGTTGTGCAGCTCTATTTATTGACCTAGCCAAAGCTTTTGATACCGTCGATCATCGCATTTTAAAGCAGAGGCTGGCCTACCTCTCTGAAAGGTCCCAATGTGTTCACTTTGATGGGCTGTCTTCTGAGTGGTTAAACATTACAAATGGTGTACCTCAAGGTTCTGTTTTAGGTCCGCTATTATTCTCCATCTACATCAATAGTTTAGGTGAACATTTCGATGGAGCAACCTTACATTTTTAATGCGGACGATACCGTTATGTACTATGCAGGTCCCTCGATTAAGGACTGGGCTGTTGTTAAATTACAGGCTGTTTTTAACATTATTCAGACTCGGCTCTCTGAACTAAAGCTTCTTTTAAATGTTGATAAAACCAAGATAATGCTCTTTTCTAAAGCTAAAAAGACACCAGAGCCTGTTTTAGATATTGTAACTACGCAAGGTATAAAACTTGAAGTGGTTACCTGTTACAAATACCTTGGTATCTGGCTTGATGATTGTCTCACTTTTAAACTTCAGGTCAATAACCTGCATAAAAAGCTGAGGGTTAGGCTAAGTTTCTTTTTCAGAAACAAGTCCTGTTTCTCGCTTGAGGCCAGGAAAAGGCTAGTCACTGTGACCTTTTTACCTGTGCTGGACTATGGTGATTACATTTATATGAATGCACCTGCCGATTACCTGATCAAGTTAGATGCTGCGTATCACAGTGCACTAAGATTTGTGACAAACTGTAAAGTATTAACTCATCACTGTACCCTGTATGCAAGGGCTGGTTTGCCTTCACTAACTGTAAGGAGGCTCAGTCACAGTCACATTTTTATATACAAAGCCATGTTAGGGGAAACTTCCATCTTATATCTGCTCCCTGATCTCACGGCAAATTGTAAGTGGCTACTGCCTGAGATCACATGCTGTGGTTTTATTAAATGTGCCAACTGCTAGGACTGTCTTAGGGAAGACAGCTTTTAGAGTTGCATCTCCACTAACTTGGAACAGTCTGCAAAAGGAATGGAAGCTGAGCAATTTGGTTCCACTAAATGTTTTTAAAGCAAGGATAGATGCTACCCAATCGGAATTCCAGTACCAAGGCACATTATGACTTTTACAAGATACACATCCCTCAGATTGAGATTTTCTTCAGTAATCTTCTCAGAAACAGCACCATGTAATTGATAGGGAAATGATATCCTAGCAATATTGGCAATGTGTGTGTGGACGGAATCTGATGATTCTCTCCAGCATGGCAGATTTGAGACTCCAATGTTTAGGGTGTACAGAGATGGTGTTGCATTTAAATGAGCTCCCCCTCTCCTCAGGGACTGTCTGTGGAAGTTCTTCCTGCCAGCTGACTACCAGGCCATGAAAGTGACCGAGGATGCCGAGCCAGGCAAACCCAGGCAGATCCAGGCCTTCGAGCTGCGCATGAACATCATCGCTGACGCCACCATCGATCTGCTCTTCACCAAAAACAGGGTGACTCTCTCTTTGCATCTTTCTTTCTCTTTCTCCATTTCCTCCATGCCTCGTCATGTTCCAGCCGTCGATATCGGTTCATGTTTTATGCTGTCTCAAATGTTCATTACCGGGCAGTGCTTGGATTTTCCCCAGGCTGAGTGTGTGAAATGCATACTAAACATCAGCACAAATGCCTGTTGAATATAAACATGAAATGGCTTGATGCTCATGTTATCACCACATGTTTGAGTTCAGATTCGGAGACTTTGGTTTTTATTCTTAAGGCAGTGTGTCAGTAAAGAATTGACAGCCTGTGTGACTGTTCTTTTTTCTCTTTCTCTCCCCTTGCTCTGCCTTCATCCCTGTTGCTAGGAAACCAACGCCATCCATGTGAATGTAGGCGCAGGCTCTTACCTGGAAGTCAACATCCCTATGACTGTCGGAGACAATGGTAAGCGTAACAAAACAAAAACGAGTACACTAACATGTCACCACGTGTGTCAGTTCCCACAATCTTATTTAAATTGCACATTTCAACAACAAGGGAATTCAAATGGCTTCACAAAAAACATTAGAGAATGCATTTAATGCAAATGTTTAGGTTCATATTTGTATCTAGTGTCTCTACTGTGACATGTCTCCAAGCTTTAATGTTCAAAAAGCTCTTTATTGTTCTCATACTGCCTGTGCTGCAGCACCTCTTTTCACCCTCTGTCTGAAACCAGAGCCCAGTCTGCTCTGATTGGTTAGCTGGCCAGCTCTGTGATAAAGCAACCACCTTAGAGAGGTCCCGCCCCTTAACCTACCACGTACAATATGTTGGAGCACTAGCCAATAGAAGTGCGAATGTTAAAGAGTGATGTTGCTATGTTACTGAAACAACATATTAACCATGATAGGCCAAGGGGCAGGACATCTCTAAGTGGTTGACCAATCACAACAAAGCCATTGTATCCAAATGGATTAACAAACACTTCAGACATACCAATGGGAATCATTTGGAGTTAAGTTCCCTCTGATTGGTATTTGCCTATTTACCCATGAGCTATAGTCCCACTAATTAAAATGTACATGTAATCATTTTAACCCCAATCACTGTGTAAACTACCTGGCTGTGAAAAAAGCTCTACACATTGTGCTACATTTTCATTAGGAGGCAATTATTGAAATTTGAACACGGTAAAATTGTAGAAACTACTAAGAATTGTCTTTTTCCGAGTCTCCATTGCTCTTCAATCACTTTAAACCACACACACACTTTCTAAAGTCACTCAAGTTTTATACCCAAGACTCCAGAGTGTGTGTAGTGTAACACTAAATGTAATCGTGAAGTGTTCCCCCTCTTATACAGTAATACAGACTCAACATCAAGTAAAACCATTTGAAATATAACTCCACAGTCAATCCAGAGTGAAACAGCTGACCTCGGGAACCATTCAACTTTTTAAATGCCTATAGTTGTGAGGAATGTAAATAATGTATCGCACTGAGCTCAAAATAGGGTATCAGTCAGTGATTTCGTCTGTCTGCAGAAATGTAATTTTTGTGCCGGTATATTGCATTATTTGTAAAAGCAGAGCCCTAGCTTTGGGTTTTGAGAATTGATGGCTGTGCTTTTGTGCGCCTCTCCCCCCCAGGCTACTCTCCTACCATCAAAGGGCAGCTGCTGCACGTGGACACCACCAGCAGCATGCAGTACAGGACTCTGCTGGAGGCCGAGATGCTGGCTGTAAGTACACTTTTAGTTGATTTTTGTCTTGTACTTCTCAATCGACTTTAGTTGATCTAACCCTGACCCACATTCTGCCCAACATCACTTCAACGTGTTAACTGCACTGGGCGGGATCAAACCAATGACCCTTTGATTGGTAGATCATTACAATAGCTGCCCGTTAATGCAAATCCATTTTTATTTTTGTAATCATTTTGTGCTTGATGTTTCTTATTTCCTTATTTTTACGGTATCATTTCTCTTAGAATGTTAACTCTATGTATGCACGATAATATATCAAAGCAAATTCCTTGTATGTATATCATTCAATACAATTGTGTGTATATATCAGGGATGGGAACGATTAATCGAATATTAGAATATTTGAAATCATTCAGGTATTCGAATATGAGTTATGAATATTTGTATTGCAATTTTTATTTATTTATATATATTTTTTGGGTGCGGCGCCTAAGTTGATTACATATGATCAAATGGTAAATAATTCAATGTATACGACAGTGCCATAGCTAAGTGTGTTAGGTCTAAGGTGTGTTTTGCTCCGCTCACCGGTCCCTCCCAGGGGCAGAGCTGCAGGTGCTGATCTCTCTCTCGCGTCCGGTTATACTTCACTCGCGTTTATGTCCAAATCCATCAGAAAACCAAGTTATGTTTTAAGCATGAAAGCTGTAGGCCTATAGCTGTCAACTGTTCAAACTGTGATCACCAGTTCAATACATTTGACAAATTCGACTTGGTTTCTATACTTATTTGAACGTGTATTTATTTATTTTTCAAAATTAAAAAATATATATTTATTTTTTGTAAAATAAATTCCCACATTTTTTATTTTTTTATAGGATATGTACATTTCGGTTAATCGGTTAACCGTTTTTTTGGGGGTTGAATATTCTAATATACATTTGCTTTCAAATTCCCATCCCTAGTGTATTTATATATATATATATATATAGAGCCCAATATCACAAACGACGCATTTGTCTCAGGGGGCTTTACAGTTTGTACAGCATACAACACCCTCTATCCTAAGACCCTTCCATCGTAAAAGGAAAAATTCCCCCAAAAACACCCGAAGATAGATGTTAATGGATTAGAAAAGATAATAACTGCCATAGGAAAAATATGATAATGTGAAAGTATATAATAAAGGACCCAGGACCTACTATGCAATAAACCTGGTTCTGATTCTGCATATACAAAGTGCTCAGCTTCACGTGAAGTCGTGTCCTTCATTTCTCCTTTTTACTGCAGTTTCATGTCATAGCCAGCTACCCTCGGGTGTGGAACATGCCTCAGTCGTGGCAGTGTGAGATTGAGGTGTACAAGGCCACCTACCACTTCATCTACGCCCAGAAAAACTTCTTCACAGGTGAGTCCTGCAGCAAACTGCCTCAGCCAATGACGCTGCAGCTTATGCAGCATTAAGCACTGAGCATTTTGATGGTCAAATGATAGAGGGAACCGTTATTTTCACAACTTTTAATTGTGTCCTATATGTACACACAATTACAAGTTATGAAAATAACCATGAAAGAAGAATCAGAATGATTGTAATTCTCACCACAGTGTTTGTAAAGATTAAACTACGTACTGTACAACTAACACAATGACGAAACAAATCATTAATCAGGTGAATATTTGTTATAACATTCCTGCGGCATGCATGGGAATGAATTACAATGTTTGGTCATTCTAATTCAATATATATTTCTCAAATGTTGGTCTAATAAATTCGCTAATCGGTATCGAGAAAATCCCAAAGTAGATAACCTGGCGTGTGGCAATAGTCAGATACAGTCGCATTTATTTTGGCTATATCTGAGAATAAATGCCAATTATTGGTCGCCAATTAAATCAGTGCATCTCTCCTTGTTTCGCATCTTCACTCTTCTTTCTTTCTTTTCAGATTTGATCCAGGACTGGGCGAGCGACAGCGCCCCTGACATCTACTCCTTTGTGCCGTACTCCTGGAAGTTCAAGGTGCTTTTCCACCAGTTTGAGATGATCTGGGCGGCAAACCAGCACAACTGGGTGGACTGTTCCACCAAGCAGCAGGAGAATGGTGAGGAAGATGCTCTTCTCGATGCAAAATCAGCATTTATTCACTTCTATCTTAACTAGCTGAATGCAACCCTAACCAAAAAGAGAATTGGTAGAGTATGCCACTTGTTGGGCGCTTTTACCCAAAGAGACATACATACACTCAATAATGTGGGCAATCCTGACAAGAGCAATTTGGGGTGAAGTGTCTTGCCAAGGACACAACGACATGCTGACTGCAGTGGGGATTGAACCAGATCAGCGCACTACCCCACTGAGCCACATCCTCCCTGTAGATCAATATTTGTACTCAAAACGTGTGTTTATTATCAATGTAATGAGCAGCCGGTGAAAAAAAGCATGACATATTTCATCTTTAATCAAATACATCATGCAGTACACATGAGACAGAAATGCATTCCCTGTTGGAGGAAGATAAATCTCTTGTTTATACAGTGAGGGGCCTAATGCGTGCAAAGCTCTTATCATCTGCAACATATTTCTGTGACAATGTGCAAACATGTTGACTCGCACCAGAAAACATTGGCTCATTATAGAGACATATGTGGTGAAGATCATTCTGTGCCAAGAAAAGCAGAGGAAAAAGAGACTCATGTCAGAGTAGAGGCACAAAATACATTTATGAACTCCAAAATGAGCACATTTGGGTAATATTAATTACGTAAAATACACTAGGGCTATTGGATTAATTGCAATTCATTTGACTGATAATTGTAATTGTCATTAGCGGGTGCTAGTGGAGCCTCGCAGATGGGGGTGCTGCAGCCCCTTCAGCACCCCCCCCCCCCCCCCCCTTCCCGCGTCCATTCGCGATGTCTCGCAGACCCCACGCAGCAAGCAGGAAATGAACCCAGCTCACACTGTCCCCTCTTCACAGCAGCGAGCCCCACAACGTCACGCCAACACGGCACCCAGACCCCACGCATCACTCTCATCTGTTTGTCATTACTGGTGTCATTTTCTGTTTGCTAACAAACGCCATTGTAACACATAATCACTGATGTTCAGCTGTAAC
>CALSBZ010046620.1:225823-265350 GCA_943591055.1 Gobionotothen gibberifrons
ACCTTAGCATTTTAGCTCTAGCAAGCCCTCAGCAACCATCATCTCTCCTGGTGAGAGCACAGCAGCTCTGTGCATTTTGAGACATTACCCTGAAATGCAGGCACTGCATAGAGGTTTACAGTGCACTGCACAGCATGGCAGTGTACTAAGGGAAGTATCCAAATGTATTTATAATATGGCAATAGTGTTTTAGCGTTATAGCTTGTGCTGGTGTTTCATTTGATTGATTTTTATTCTGTGTATTTGACCTAGTGCATTTATTTATTGATTGTTTTGAAGTTCTATGTCTCTGTGTGTTCTTGTGATTATTAGGTGGCGAGTATGATAGAGTGGGGTGAGACCTTCCTCTTCCATGGGGTGTCCCGAGAGTTCCAACTAGAACAACCCAAGCCCTCTGTCATCTGCCAGCACGGCGTTGACCGCCGCATCTGCGATGCCAAGGTACACACAGGCAGTAAAAGATAACATACTGCACACACACTGAGCCTCATTACTCCCATGTTCAATGTATCTGCTGTAGCTGTCTCACATCGGGTTGAACTAGTTAGCAGCCATGTGTGTATGAATCCCACGCTTGAAGCCACTAAATGAGCTCATTACGGCTAAAGGCGTTTTTGGTGAGATTGGAATGTTTGTCAGAGCCGTCCAGTGTGAAGGGAAATGTGCAAATGACACCAGATAATAAAAGGAGACCACTGTGAGCTTTTGTCTAACGATGCATGACTTGCACACGCAGCTAGAGAAACTGCCCGTAACCACAGCCTCCAACAGAGAAACTATTGATGTACTTGCATAGCATACCATAAATAACTTTAAAAGAAAACAAGTCTGTTTCACAAAATGTCTTGTTTGTATGCGAATACTAACAAGGGTATTTTTAAAATCTCTGCCCGAGAGCCCTCATTAGTGTCTGACAAGCGAGCTGCTGTGGCTACAGGCTATGTATCGCTCTGTAAAGTACAGCCAGACTAAATTAAAGATAGCTTCCCTGCAACCATCGAAAGTTTTCTGGTCCTAAATGATGGTTGTGTTTCAGCTGAGCTGCCTACCCGGGCACTGTCGCACATCAGAGGAGCTGAAGTACACCATGACCCGACTGGCCATGGATGGGGTCGACCTCTTCGTCGTGGAGCATGGCTGTGCTGCCAATGTCAAGGTAATTAGCACCGACTGTTTATGAATTGTGAATAAGGTAAAGATATATTTTGACCTAACTTAATGGTTATGAAACGTTGACTCATTGAAATCCATGTACATATTTCATATTTGGTATGTTTCAAGTTTTCTTTCCTCCTTCCCAGACGGCTAACGTTCGCGTAGCTAACTGCAACCTGCACAACCAAGCAGTGGGGGAAGGCATCAGTGCCGTGGTACAGGACGTGAACATCCGGCAGTACATCGAGCAGCAGCAGCACAGCGAGGCCGCCCGGATGCAGACAGCTGGCCCGGGTCAAGGTCTGGGTCAGCCATTAGGTCTGGGCCAGCCCCCCCTGCTGCGGCGCTCTGTCTGGTTGGAGGCGGGTTCGGTCAACCTGAACCTCATCACAGCAGACATCGCCCTGGCCGCCGACCACTCGGCCAAATGTGAAGTGCAGAGGCATTTTCTGGAGCTTCATGATGCACAGACCAAAAGGTAGAAACAACAGTTGTGCTTGGTATGTCTGCATGACTGGACAAAGTCTTTATATACTTCAGCTCCCCCTTCTCCTACTCTCCGCAGACTCTGGTTCCTTTGGCCAGAAGACGCCAGCATTCGCAACAAGCGTGGCAGGAACCGCTGCGGCTGTCTCGGAGGCTGCCGGTTCTTCGGAGGTACCAACATGGGCCTGGACTTCTTCAAGCTTGAAGAGCTGACGCCGTCCTCCTCATCTGCGTTCGGCTCTTCCAGCGCGGAGCAGGACATGTCTTACGGCCAGTCTTTGCTACAGCCAGGGGAGTGGATTATTACCAAGGAAACACCCAAAGTGGATGGTATGCACATGCAATATATATATATTCACATTTCCTCACACAAAGTGGGGCAGGGATGATGTATTGTTGTAGGCTGACCCGGAAGTTCCTCCTTCGAAGGGCTCCTACGACGAAAAGTTATGAGATTTTTTTATTTTGGAATACTGCATGAAAACATCTGTGTTAAACACATTTACACCCCTCGTATACCGCAGAACGTCACACAAAGGCTTCGGACATTCACAGATATTTTTCGAGGCCTCTCACAAAAAATACTTTCAAAATAACTTTGAGGCATGGACTCATTCCTGCACCACTCTTTACCACAAGCTAATGTTGTTAGCAAAGTTAGCCCAATATGTGTCGTTTAAACTAACATTTTATAAATGAAAATACATGTCAGCAAGTATTAACAGTTACTTAACCAGATATATGTATTCTCAGGGAGAGTTGTGGGCCTGAAGAGGGACACGCACTCGCCCTGCCTGCCTCCTGAGCTGCCGGAGAGGCGCGGTCAGCAGCACCTCAGTCTGCAGGTGCCCCATCGCTCCCACAGTTCCGTGTCCTCCTCTGAGGAAAATAGTTCTTCCAGTGCTGCGCTGCCCCTGCTGGCCGGAGAGAGAGACACTCCCTCGCCGAGCACGGAGGAACGCATGTTCCACGTGAACTGCAAAAGCCCTGCTGAGTGAGTAACATCAACATACTGTAAATGAAAGAGCATTTTCACTGCAGGTACTCTAAGTGGCATACTTAGGATTAAGTCCTGGAGTATTTGGTGAAAAACTCTTTACTGGTGGTAACAGGAAATGCAGATTAATATGATGGGAGCCAGAATATTGGGGGCAGCTAAACAAACTTTTTTACAAAATAAAGAATTAAGAAAACGTTGTTTTTCTTTGAAACACAGTTTGATTGGATTTCTCTTTTTTATATTTGAATGCTTTTAATTGTGAAGCTGCAGCATAAGGACATATTATGCTTTCATTAGCAGTAACTTAACAAAGCATTTCAAATATATATATATATAAATTCATATATATGTTTTTCGGCCCTTGACAAAGGAATGTTTTACTATGAAATGAGCCAAGAAGAAGTTCTTTGAAGATGTTATGAAGACATATCCTAGCCTCCTACAGTATGCTTTCTTTTTTAATATTATTTTCCTTAATATTATTTATTTATAAACATTTCAATTTATTTTCAATGTATTTAAAAGAATGAATGCATTTTAAACTATTATTATTTCTTTTTTTTCAATTATTTATTGTGTGTATATATATATTTAGTTTTTCATCGCGTAAAAAAACCCGCTTTTCGATTTAAGGCATATGATAAGACTTGTTCAAATGTTTTTGTTTTATTTAATCAAACCATATTTTTTATTTAACAAAGTACATTTATGACAAACTAAGTCAATACAGCCTTTTTCAGGGACTTCTCCTCATACACCCAGGAAGTTATGCTGCAAAAACCTTTGAATCACTCAATACTTTCATCATCTGGGAATAGGCTTGTTGTGTTACCTCATTCAGCAATAGTAGACATTTCATAAAAAGTATTTGAGCTTGACATTAGTAAATACAACCATATATTTCTGATATCACTTATGCCTTCCAAATGTTATTTCCATTCTGCGCAGCACCATAGGAGAAGTCCCAGAGGTCTCTCCGGTCTCCCCCAACAGCTCCCAGGACCGCTCCTCAGTGCGCTCCCCCCGCTGCTCCCCTCTGAAGCGCCAGTCCTCCGTACACTCGGGGCGACTGGGCAGCACCAAGAGCCTGTCAGCCGCCGTCTTCACAGAGAAGCTTCCGCCGGTGCTGTCCGGGGGCGTCCAGTTCAGCAGCGATGTGTCCCGCAGCGACGAGAACGTCCTGGACTCGCCCCGCCAGCGCAGGAGCTACGGCTCCTTCCCCTTCACGCCTTCAGCGGACTCCAACACCTTCCACCAGTACCGCTCCGCAGACTCCAGCATGTCTGTGGCTGACAGCGAGGCCTACTTCTCCGCCACAGAGGACTTTGAGCCGATTAGCAGCGCCGACGAGGGCCCGGGGACGTACCCGGGGCGCAAGAAGAAGAGGAGGCAGCAGATGCAGCAGCCGCAGCAGCCCCCGTACCACATGGAGAACTACAGGTCAGCATTATGGGATTTGGCCCAATATCAAAAGTAACACATCTATGGGCTATACAGTACCTACTAAACACAACGCCCTTTAATGTTGCAGCATACAATGACAAACTCACTAAGAAACAGCAATTAAGGGGGTCAAAATGGAAGAAGCAAGAAAAAAACATATATATATATATATATAATAATGTGTTATTTCCCAAAAAGGAGCTTCATAGCTTAATGTCTTGCTCCTATGTTCCTTTTGGAGACTCTAGAAACCACTAATAACCTTGCATTCTTGGGAATGCCCTAGTGTCGCAATAGGGTACTATGAGCTATTTAAGATATAATGTTGCCAGACAATGAAGAGCTTTGTAAGCTATGATGTATGGGGCCAGTGCAGAGCAATGATAATGGACCTTTACCATGTCACTGGATCATTGGGCAAGACACTTAACGCCAATGGCATGGCCAACGGTGTGTGAATGTGTTGTACGTTAGCTTAGTTGAGCCAAGCCCTGTATGAATTGGGTGTAAATGGGTGAACGATGACTTGTAGTAGTATAAAAGCGGTTTGAGGGGTCGTAAAGACTAGATAATGCGCTATATAAGCACAGTCCATTTACCATTTAAAACCTGGAGCGTGCAATGTGTACTCTGTAGTCCTCAAAGTGAAAGGCTCTGGGAACTGGAGAGGAGTCTGGCTGGATGGTCAGATGTAGTACAAAGCTATGCACAGGATAAAGGTGATGCTCGAGTCGAGACAGCTCACAGAAACATCAAAGAGTCTCTCATTCCTCTTCTGTAAGGAGATGAATTAATGACCTGTCTAGCAAGTTCTGACAGCATTCGAAATCTTGAAGTGCTTCTCTTGGTTGAAGAAGATCCTTTACTTGAGTGACAGAAGACATACTATGGTCTAACCCTTTACTGTAAGGCAAGGTAAGGTACGTTTATTTATATAGCACCTTTCAACACAAGGCAATTCAAAGTGCTTTACAACAATGAAAGCCATTAAGAAAATGGCATTTAAAAACAGTCATTAAAAAGCAAAGATGATAAAATAAACATTCAAACAAAATACATGGATCAAAGTTACACTTAGTGTCTTATATGTTATCGTGCATGTAAATGGTCAGCAAATGCTAAAACCCCAAAGTTCCCTCCAGAGGGAGTTTCTCTCTCTCACACTATTAGCTCTTCTAAGGGGCGGGACATCTCTAAGCGGTTGACCAATCACAACAGAGCTGGCCAGCTAACCAATCAGAGCAGAATGGGCTCTGGTTTCAGACAGAGGGTGAAAAGAGGTGCTGCAGCACAGGCAGTATGAGAACAATCAAGAGCTTTTTGAACACTAAAGCATGGAGACATGTCACAGGAGAGACACTTCATTCTAATATGAACCTGAATATCATTTTTTGTTTACCCCGGAGTAAAAGAATATGTAGCATAAAATGTAAACAAATAAATAAATAGGAGCCATTCTGTCATTATTTACGTTATACAATTTATTTAGATATTGTATGACCTCAACTTGATGTTTAAATTATTTACAACTTCCTTTAGTTCAAATGGACATAGCTGTGAATTTGTGAAAGGTCATTTAGCATTATAAAATATGACCATGTCTTTAACAGCATGTTCTTTAAAACCATCTCGGATTAGAAAGAGAAACCGGCTGTAAAAAAACTGCGTTAAATAATTGTTGATGACTCGCATGCATATCTTTGCAATGTGGAATGTCGTTACGGCACAGTATTCAGGAATGCATTTGTGTTATCGCATTGTTTATGTTTAATATCCAACAAGTTTAGCATTTCATTGTGTTCAGCGACTTGCCCCGAAGCTCAACAAGCTTCATTTATCACTGTGACTGGATCGTTCAGGGGGGGGTGTGATGTAGAAGGCTTGTAGCAAATGAGATGTTTGATCCATGGGCAGCCACTTACCGCCGCTGTGTTTTTGCAAATTGGATTTGGGTCTCGCTCTGCAAATACCTTGTCATTTCTTACCCCAAAATGTTCTCACATTGATTTCAACACATTTTTGATTGATACAGCCTCCGCACTAACTCTAATAATCAATTCAGACTCATTAAAGGGTTCAACTGGCACGACCCTATTATGTCGTAAAGCGTAATTCAACCATCTAAAGCTCTCAGGGAGGCTGTGGCGCAGTGGACTAGTGCGTTGGTGTTCGCATCAGGGGGGCACAGGTTCAAACCCCACTGCAGTCAGCATGTCGTTGTGTCCCTGAGACACTGCAGTCAGCATGTCGTTGTGTCCCTGAGACACTTCACCCCAAATTGCTCCTGTGGGGATTGTCCACACTATTGAGTATGTAAGTCGCTTTGGAGAAAAACGTCTAACAAGTAACATGTGATGTAAAATGTAATATAAGGGAAAAAGTATAATACATTCTGACTGGCATCCGACTAAAAAGATGCTTAAAGCTGCACTGCATTAGCATTCATAGCATACCATTTGAATGAGCTAATCTGAATGAACAGGGAACACAGCTCGTACAGTATATGACATCATAAAGGGCTTTTATTTTGAAATTCCACACCCGAATGTCTTGATATTGTGCTATTTTATGTATTGTTTGAATGTGAGATTGCACTTTTCACTGGAAGGTCGCTTTTATTTTGAAGTCATTTCTTACACCCTCTTTTTATTGCCTGGTATATAGAGAAAGGAAATGCTGCTAGCTTAAATAAATAAGTGGAACATGCACTTGAGTTTTGTGATTGAATATATCCAAACAAACGCAATACCTGGGGTGTATTCGATATATAGCATGAGGCTAATAGCAAAGGTATGACACGGAAAACCCATTAAATGTCAAAGGTTTGTAATGACATAAACAATATTTCATGTATAAGTGACGATGCTTATAAACCGTATTGGTTGTATCTAGCTTGAAGCAAATGTATGCATTTGATGCCTATGTGTTAATGTTTATATCCCCCCCCCCCCCAGCCGGAGCTCCATCTACCACAGTGTTGAGGGCCCCCTCACCTACGTCCTCAACGGGGAGCTGATCACTGAGCCACGGCCCCTGCCCATGCCCCCCTTCCTGCCCCCGCTGCCACCCCACCCCCTGCCCAGCCACACGTCCCAGGCCTCCTTCGTCTCCGCGCTGGCCATGGATGAGGAGAGCTCCGTGGAGGCGGAGAAGACGGCTGAACCCGGCCCCGTAACTCGGCAACCCCACGTCATGGCATGCTACCAGAATTATCTAGCCCACTACCAGGTAAACTCTTTCAATGTGGTCGAATAAACTACTTCTAAAAACTAGGGTCTTTCAATAATCTAGACAAATCATCCGTATTCCTGTGTAGACAAGCAATACCATTTGTGACTGGGAAGATTTGAATGTCCTGGACAAATGGTAGTAATTACAGTCAAATATGAACTGTGTACAGTTTTTAGCCTTAAAACAATTGATATGAAGATTTAAAATCACAAATATCAAGGGATTCATATTCATAATTTCTTATTATGTTTTCTGTTTTTGGTCAAATGTGAACACTTTTGTTTGTGGCAGGTCTCAAATTGGTCTGTGAAGCAACCAACCAATAAGAGGACTTCCAAGTCTTCTCTGCACCGCCCCTTAGATTTGGACACGCCCACCAGCGAGGAGAGCGGCGCCTCCTTCGACCAGCTCTCTGTTCCCAGCTTTAAGGTCAGAATTTAGAACAGTGAATTTAGAACAATTCCAAAGTAACAAATAGCCATTAGTAGAAATGGTATATACATGTAGTTTCAGGACATCCGTTTAACTTAACAACATTTGGTTTTACATGACAGGTGATCAAGCAGGGCCTCTCAGCCAGCTCTCTGTTGGACAGAGGACTGCAGCTGATGGGGGAACACAACAGGTATTTGTATGCTACTACAAATCTTGTTCTTATATTAACAATTTAAAATAAAATCATGAAAGTTTTCCAGAAACAGCTCAAATGGGCACAAACAAACTCAAATAAATGTTGTAGAAATGTGGTGCACAAACAGGAAACCATACTGTATGTTGGCGCTTCACTTTTGAATATGACTCCTAGAACCCCCACCCCCTTCTTTTCCTTTCATATTTTCTTTCTATGTATAAACAACAATGTAGATACCGTTGAAGGGAAAATGCAAAAACACGCGTTCCAATAGGACGAGGGGCCGTGTGATCAGAGATTGTCTCTTTCCTCCTCCTCAGTACTCCATACACCCCGCTGGATAAGAGGGCCATGGAGAACACGGACGAGGACACCACGACGGACGACTGGACTCTGGAGCAGCCCCTCGCTCAGACCAGGACCACCGCCATCGTGGAGGTGAAGGGGGCCGTCAACGTGGTGCTCACGCCCCTCGTGGCCGAGTCCCTGGACAGGTAGGAACTACGCTTCGTGTAGTATTTTCTTTGAATGACTTCTTCTAGTTTCAGAACAGTTTTTCCACTGGCCCGGTTTTCATTAAACTGGGTGGATAGGGTGTAGCAGAGGCCAAGGAACTCATTACGTTTTCAAATGGATCACCCTGGTGCTATACATTCAGAGTCTGGGCCAGGATTGCCTGCTCACAGTGTTACCAACAGCAACAGGGCTCACAGAACTAACAGTGTTAAGCTGGGGTAGAGGGGGGTGGAATTGTGCCAATATATATCTTTTTAAAACTGAAAGTAAGATCCAACTTAGTAGAAAGCATATTTTTTTATGATTGTCCCTCTAAGGTTTTTAGAAAATTGTTCTCTGGTAGGTGGTGACGCTGTGTATTCTTCTAGGGCTTTCATTGTGAAATGGAGATCTAGACCCAAAGGCCCACAGCATTTCACAGGTCTTAACACAGTTGGTGTCATAATATTCCAGCCATTATTCTGTGCAATACAAATTAAATTCATAATTATAAGTTGTCTATTGCCATCTTAAGCAAATTGAATCCCTACAAACCCTTCATCTTGGATGTAGAATTCTGCTGACAGTGCTTCAGAGTCTGCTCTCACTCTTGGTTCTCTACCAATTGTAATATTTATTTTGCCAAAGGCTAACATTGCTGGGTTTACGATGCACACTTAGCTCTTGGCTAGCGCAGTGTTCAGATGGGTAAACTGTAGCCAGACGGTGGAAGAGAAGCCAAGACGTAGTCAATTTGATTAAATGTTAATATCTGAATCAGTTCTGGTAAAAGATGGAGGGAGTGTTTTCAAATCTATGGGTTTTATATCTCTAACCCTTTGAGAGTGGTTTTAGGTTTAGGAACAAATCACTGCGCCAAAGAAATACAGACACAAACTGCTGCTAAAAATCACTGTCAAGGCAAGAAATGTGTTGATCTCATTTATTCTCCTTAGGTTTTGACAATCACATCTTCAAAAAACTATATTTTGTCCTCCAAATGCCTTTTCTGGTGCCCAATCACTCCATCTGTCTTTATAAATACCCCAGAAAGAAAATGTTTGACTGTTGAATAATTCAAAAGAAGGAACAGCTCCAACAGTTGTATTGCATCTGTGTGTGTTTGGGTGTGTTTCAGGTACATCGAGTCCATGGTGCACTTTGCCAGTATCCGTCACCCTGCAGCCATTCTGGATGACCTGCATGGGAAGGTCCTCAATGAAGCGTACCAGATCAGCAAGTCCACAGTCACTGAGTCCGTAAGTACAACAATGCAAAGATATATAGATATATATATATATATATATATATATATATATATATATATATTATACAAAGATCACAAGTTTAAAATAAAAGTATTTAGAGAGGAGAGAAGACAAATACACTTGTGGTGTTAATGCAACAAATGCATGACTAATATGTGAGAGATATCATAAGGCCTTTTACTTTATTACAACAGGATTTCTAAATGATTGGAATGAAGTCCATTTTTCTGGCACTTCAGCATCGACCAAGCAGCTTTCACAGAGAGCAGCTGTGATCACCCTCTGTACAATGTGCTGGGTATATGCTGTTATGGTAGTACCATCTCTCTGCTGCTATCATATTGCGATTGTATCATAATGTTCTGAATTATTAGCATGAAGTCGGACCATTTTTCCGCACCGACCAAGCCGTTGTATAATGTATATACAACAATGTATATACTGTATAATTCATCATCATGTAGGAGGAAATGCAGTTCAATTCAAGTGTTTTAGGAGCAATTTACTTTCAAAATGAGTTTATTCAAATCATTAAGGGAAAGATGTTATTCCCAGAGAATTGTAAATGATTAATCAAGCATAATAAAGTCTTTCTATATTAAAACCATTACAGATAATGGAAGCATGGATATTGAAAATGTTTTTCCGATTTGAGAGAAAACAGCCTCCCCGTTGTTGCCCGATGATTAAACTGTTTTTGGATCCGCACAGAGCCAAACAGGCAAGCAGGAGCCCAAGCTGTCCAAGACGGAGGGCACGACCCCCGGCTCCCTCAACATCACCCACGGCCAGACAGACCTGTCCGTCAAACCGGATAATGTGAAAATCAAGGGCCTCCAAGCCAACGTGTCCATCCCCAAGGTGAGACCCCTGACCCGGAATAATGAGAGGCCAGAAGAGTTCCTCAATCTCTCTCTAACCAGGAGAGCCAGCGCCAAATCACGAGCACTGCATTTCACATTCAAACGTTACATATACAGTGCAGTCAGCATTTGTGTAGAATAATACCTGTGTAATTAAGCATATACCATTCTTCTCACTGAATTAATGGTGAGTGATGCATCAAGAATTCCCAACATATTGCAGCGTTTTATACGTGGGATGTAGTAAATGTCTGCATTACCGTAAACCTTATTTAATTTAGCTGATGCTTTGATCCAAAGATGATCACATTAGGTGTATTCAGCCATAGAGATACAAACTTAGAAAAGACAGAATCCAGAAACGGGAATTTCTTGTCTTAAGGGTTAGTTATTATATTTCACCCTCTTAATATCCTTTTAATAACAAAATATTGGACAGAAAATATAAATAATCAATTCAATTAGGCAAACTATTGTTAGTGCTAACTGCATTGGCTTCAGTGAGTTAAGCAGTTGATTCGTCCGCGTGCCCAAACAAGTCCTATATTAGCCCATTACAATATTTTGCGGTACCTCTATACACTTAATATTACGGCAATAGGGCAGAAGAACTGAAATTAAAATAAAAGCAACAATGTCATGAAGTTGGAATATAGGAAACTTAACATTTATCCAATCGGTCAATTCAATCAATAATAAATATACAATTGAGAGTAAATACATAAAAGAAAATGGATATAAAATAAGGAAAACTGAATTTCGACTGCGCGTATAATTGGTCAATCCTAGTAATAAACAATACATTTCCAACGACCGATCTGTCTTCAAAATGTGTTTGTAATATCGTTTTTACAATGATCCTGATAGTAATGATCAGACATCCTAGGGTTAAACCAGACAGTTCTGTTTTGTTTTTAGAGATGTGTCATACTATCTAACAATATTGTGATCCTATTTGAGATATATGGCCAACCCCTACACTGAATGGAAATTATAGTGGATACATAATCATTTTGTCGGACTCATTTTTGCTCTTGCAATATTGCTTTTCCCACTGCCCTCTGTATATCTTCATACTCAGAAATACCCAAACAATCTTACATATGGGAATATTATGCTCACACACAGGTTAATCATGTTTTCATTGCTTTATTCTTCTCCGTGGAACAATAATGTGTCTTTTTAAAGAGTTCCATGTGGGCAGCGCTCTAATTGATCTCCACTGTGTCAGTTTTAAAAATAGGGAATAATAACATTTGACCACACAGTGTTGTCTAGTTGAGTTTGGTTGAGTTGCCTTTGTTTGTGTCTGTTCTCCCGCAGGTGAACCTCTGCCTGCTGCAGGCTTCTGTAGAGGAGGGGTCACCGTCGAGCTCCAGTAAGTGCGTCACACACGTGTCTCTGGTGGCGCTGTGCTTCGACAGGATCGCCACCCAGTTCAGAATGAACAGGTAACGCCTCCACTGCTCCTTCTGTCATCTTGTGTGGGTGTGCGTTTACAATGACTCAGCTGTTTGCAGTATATGTGCTCAACATGTTTGTAATAAAGAATGGTGCAGTAATGAGTCGTAGAACTGGAAATAGGTCAGTAGTTTAGCACTTCATGGCTCTCTCGGCTCTCTGTTTTTTTGAATGAGATTTTTTTGTTGGATTCTACAACATAAAATACACAAGTTAATACCCCATCCAAGAATGTCTGAAGCTTCTTGGTCTTTAAAACGGCGATTGCTCACAAGTGACTAATTAAGACTACTGAATGTCATCACAACAAACATTAGCCTCCTTTAGCTTAGCAATGGTGATGCAAAGATACTGACTGTGATGTAGTTATGTAGTAAAATATTAGCTTTTGGCTTTTGCATTTATGCTTAACTATAATATAAAAAATGTAAATATGTGGAGATTATCCCGCTGAACAAATTGATAAGAACACAAGTTCACTGTTAGCTTAGCTGTGTTGACGTGGAGTCATACCAGCATCATGTAATCGGGTATAGCCTAACTTTTTACTTCTGGAGATGGCATTTTTGCTTACATGCCTATACTTTACTATACTTTAATAAAAGTGATGTTAATATGTGAAGAATATCCTGCAGAACAAAATATGCAAGTATAATGTGTGTTTGCCACAGATTTTATTTTCTGGGTTGGGCTACAAAATAGTACATTTCTTTGTCTTCACAAAATCTGACATATGTGACAGCATCTAAGCTAACGCACATTGTCTTCCTACTCCTTTCAGGGGGATTGTGGAGGAGACACCCAACACCTTAGAACATGGCCGACCGTCCGTCAATTTGGAGAAGTACGCCTCTGCCACAAAGATGCAGCCGCAGTCTTCGGGCTCGCTACGCTCCAACGCCGGCATCGAGAAAGGAAAAGAAATCGCGGCCAGGCTCAACATCCACCGTATCCACAGCCAACTGAGAGGCCTCGACTCCACAGGTTGGTTCTGGAGGATGGCCGCCATGTTTGATCCCTTGTGGTGCCTAAAGTGGTACACTGGCATTTAACATGAGGTACCTAAATGTTAACAAGCTGTACTGGCTGCCCCTAGACTGTGTGAAGAAGTGCCATCACTTGACTTGGGGTGGAACAAAATGGCTGACTCGATCATTTTGACTGATTTTGCCATTGTGAAATGATTCTACATATAGGACTATTTTTTAAACATTACTTAGAAGATTCTTAACCCTAAACCTCAGTCGGTAGATCCATAATACTTCATTTAGATATTTTCACGTATTTTCCTTTTATCAAATATTTATCGTACTTCGATTTGGAAATTGGACTACTCCATATCGCTATTTCAATCAAGTTTTGATTAATTGTACAAATACTTCACTTGACCTCTTGTACCAAGCAACAGTATTTAAAACCCTTTCCGGCCATTTAGTTTTCTTTGTTCTTTGTTCTTCCCACTATTCGGTGATAATATTTAACTAGATACCTCCTAATAATGTGGTTATTTTCTGTTTCTGTAGACATTGGCACATGCGCCATCACAGCAATCCCTTTTGAGAAGTCCAAAGTGCTCTTTGGCCTGGAGGAATTGGAAGAGTTCTCAATGGTGGATGAAACGGACGCCCAGAACACAGCAGGCGATCTCGGACGTTCCGCCACGTCTCTTGAGAAATGGGGATGGATCATGTTTGAATGCGGCATAGAGAACCTCACAGTCAAAGGTAAGAGAAGCATCAATAGAGACCTAGGGATATGAAAACAATAACAAATATGTTGTATCAAAAGGCATGAAGAGTACAGACTTGTGAGTGTTTTACGCTTTGTGTTGCAGGGGGCCGTCAGTCAGGAGCCATCCTTTACAACTCCTTCGGAGTGATGGGCCGCTCAGACACTGTGGGGAAGACGGGTATGTCCAAGTCCAACGGGTCCACCGGCTCTCAGACGGGCAGCGGGTACAGCACCGACGTCTCCGACGACAACCTCCCTAATGATGCCGTCAGCCCCGCCTCCGATGCCAACGAAAACTCTGACTCAGATGACCAGGTGAGAAATGCTGAGTCTTCTACTGTTAATCTGAATCCAAATACTTTCTTAATCCCTGGTGGGATACATTTTGCAACAGTTGCACCATATAAGAATAAAATAAAAGCCAAAGGGACATAGCGTCTTAGGCAGGAATGAAGCAAGAGGTCTTCCAAGGCACAGGGACCCTCAGCAGACTCATGATGAAGACATGCTGAGGCTCTTGGTGCAATGCTTGTCGATCCGTCAGATTCTGGAGCAGCCATGTTTCGGTAAAACACATTAAATGACACTCTAGATATTCCATCTGACTCCTAGCTTACGCCGTTTGCTCCATTCCATCAGCCAGTCTGAAGTTGCCCATGATGAGAGGGGGGAGACATGGCAAATATCTCCTTTTCTCCATACATCTGGACCTAAATCTCCTCATTCCTCTCTTCGGTTTACCCCTGAAGCCTCTGTGTCCTTCTCCAGATTTCAGTGGGGATAGCAGTTGTTCCGCCCACCATGCTAACCGGCTTTAGCACAATCAACTGTCCATGTGTACCAGACCTGCACAAAAAGTGCTTGGGAAGGTCAAAAGCAGTTAGTTCCTGAAATGTTACTGTGGCGTTGGACTGTCACCATCTGTTCCCTCATTTTGATAAGGCTGACACATTAAAGCTTTTAAGCTCTGCTGACAGCGACTTTAAACTTTCACTTTGAATCCTATTTAAGCCAATCTCTTCTTCATTACCTCGATAGGAAGGTTATGTTCTTGGCTCGGTTTGTTTGTTTGTCTGACTGTCAGCATGATAACAGAACATCTACTGGCAGTGTTTCCCCTAGGATGGAGTCATAGCAGCGGTGCTAAGGCACGTGGCCCCAGCATGATGTGAGTGTGGAGCGCGTGACATTTTTTAGTGTGTGCACGTGCGAAGTGCGCCCTGGCAATTAGTTTCTATGTGTCTGCCAGCACAAGAAAGGCTCTTGAGGCCTAGTACCAGGGCCGGTTTATCTGTTTTTTCTTTGTTTCTTCGTATTTTATTTGATTGCAATTTGACTAAATGTCTTGTTCAAACTAAATGAGTTCATTTGTACTTGTTCAGATGTGTATCAAAACATTTTTTTATTTCCAATAAAGTCTGATCCGAGGAGAAGCAGGAGGCTAAAGTCATGAAACTGGGAAAGATTCACTGTGATCTTGAAAATAAGCCATGATGGCAAAGCCAAGCTATAATCAGGCTGACAGTGATGTGTTGTGGCTCCTCCAGCAGCAGCCCCCCCCCTCCACCCTTTAAATCCTGTTCTCTTGCCCTCTGCAGGACGAAGGAGTGGAGTCAGACGACCTGAAGAAAGACCTCCCCCTCATGCCCCCCCCTCCGGACTCCAGCAGCATGAAGCTGACCATCAGGGAGATCTGGTTCAGTTTTGCAGCTCCCACAAACGTTCGGTCACCTTCCCAGGCCATCTCCAGGTAAGACTCCCAGATGTTTATGGACATATTTCTATACATGTTGACATACACATGTCGATAAGAAAAACATGTCACGGGTGGACGAGTAAGTAAACATCGCAAGAGCAATGCACATTTTTGAAGCATAAATGTAATTGCCAGAAGTAAAAAGACATTTAGCAGTCTCATATAGACACTTGTTAGCAGTCACCCTTTTGTATGAATATTAGCAAATGGGGTATTTTATGATGTATTTTATGTCGTAGAAAAAATCGTGAAAATCTTAACCACAGGCACCTACAAACACTTTACTAAAACCATTGACTTTGGTAGTGGTACAATTGTAACTCTTTTCCGGGTTTTAGGACTCATTCCTGCACCACTCTATTGTGTCTAAATAGTTGTCATTTTCTAATATAAGCCATTACCAGGAAACATATTTCATGACTAAAGTTATTGACAGCATGATGATACATTACATTCAGTGTTTGATCTGAAACGGGAGAGTAAGGTATATTTGTAGGATATATTGATCGACCACCTGACTCCCTGTTGTTTTCACAGGCAGTTGAATCTGCTCAGCACAGCCACACCTGCCATCGGAGCCTGGCTGGTTCCCATCGACCAGCTCAAGTCCTCTCTGCGCAAACTGGACATGGAGGGCACTCTGCGTGTGTGTGCCGTGATGGGCTGCATCATGACCGAAGCTCTCGAGGTCAGCAGTGCATCTGTACACCCAGACTGACCAGCAAATGTCAAGGGGTTCAACATCTGGATTTGCAGATTGTATGTCTGCAAGTTTTACTAAGTTATTTTTGTCGCTCCCCAACAGAAAAAGAGCATCCACATCCCAATCCGAAGCAAGTACAACCGCGTGACTAAAAGAGCGCGCTACCTCCATGAGAACCCCTCCTGTATGCTGTGCAACATCCTCCATCGCTACCTGCAGCAGGCCGACTACTCCGTCATCGAGGAGGCGACCATGGTACGGCCTCTGAGTCTTTTAGAACACACCACCCCAGTTCTCACAGCTCTGTTTTGGCTTTGGTATCTGGGCCAGAATACACGTGACATGTGCTGATCTGTTGCAAGCCACCCAGATCATCTGGGACTCGTCTACTCAGTGATGTTTTGTTGGTAAATAACAAACATGCAGAGGCAGCTTTCAGTTCCTGTGCGCCGTAGATCTGGAATGAAGTTCCTAAACACCTGAGATCTGCCCCATCCAGACTCCATTACCTTTGCCCTGAATAACTAAAGTGAACATTGACAAATATTATTCTAAGCTGGGTCAATGCGTTCGTAATGCGGAAGTGGGCGTGTCCAAATCTAAACTGGGTACTGAAAACCATAGACGTGAGTGGGCCAGATAATAATTAAGAAATCTCATAGGTTTTTTAGGGTTAAGTTTTTCATTAGAAAAACAACATTAGATTTTCATACTCCAAAATCTACTTTATTTCCATTTGTTAAAGGAGCAGTAGGTAAGTTTGAGAAACCGCCTCGAGTGCACAAAAATTCCAAAGTACACAACCGAAAAGAATCCGCCCCTTCCTTTAGACTTCCTACAGAGCACCTCCTCCAACACACATGAACGCGCACAAGATCATGATAATGAATGTAAAACAAATGTATAACACAGTTATTGTCAGTGCTTATATTTTTGAAGCTAGCATGTTTGTTTTGTGAAAATGTATTACAAATGTTACGTCTAGCTGACGAGAGCAGGCTGCGCCGGTAACGTTACATATCAGATCGGTGTGCTCCATAAATAGTCGCCATAGTTGAAAAGCAACTCCGATATTGACTCTGGTTTGACTTCTCCTAGCTTCCACTTTCTTTTTCTTCATAATTTGCTCCATTACGTTTTTTCTTTTGTGACCGGTAGACGATGTTTATGCAAACTCTGCCATGGTGAACGTGTCCTCCTGCAGCGGCTGCTGCTGCCGACTGAGCAAAAGCTGCCGAAACACGCCCAATGACGGCACGCAATGACTGCACGAGTGTGTGTGTGTGTGTGTGTGTGTGCACGAGATTGAAGGCTGACAGACAGGTCGGCCAACCAGTTATTTTAGCCGGCCCGGCTAAAATAATTGGTCGTAGTTTTTACAGTATTACGGCTTCCACAGATGAATTTCTTTTATGGATTTTTTTTCAAAGCACTTAGAATATGCATTGCTATCAGGATATTAAGAGCATTCCATGGAATATAACAAAAAGTGTATCTCGAGCCGGTTTCTCAAACTTACCTACCCCTCCTTTAAGTAATTCTCCTCTTCTTCTCCTCTTCTTTCAGAATGATGGCGTCCCCGCCCTTGTGACTCTAAAGAAGGGTCTGGTTGCGTTGGCCAGACAGTGGATGAAGTTTATAGTGGTCACTCAGGGCTTTAAAGCCATCGGCCTGATGAGGCCCAACCAGCTCGCCAAGCCCAAGGAGCCTCACCAGAGCCTGGTGGAGACCATGGTGGGCCTGGACAACGGCGCCGCGCTGCAGAGCGACACCAGCGCCGACGGAGCTGAATTTGAATTCGATGCAGGTGGGGACTTCCAGCTGTCAGAGTGCTAACACACTTTTCCCCCCCAGCCATCTGTCAGCACAGATGGCTGTTCTAACCTCTGCTTCTCACTCAGTGTTAGCACACATTTAAATAACAGAAAGGAGATTTAGAATGAATGACTAGCATGGATGTTCACTACTGTTGTAGAAAGTTGGTGCGGTTCTTCCAGGAGTTTTATTTGATGTGCTTATTGTGAAGCCGCAGTGAGTGAACACACCATGTTGCTGGAGGGAGCAAGCAGTCGGCCCCCGCCCAAAGAAGCCAACACGGGGCCCGTCAGCGGGGTGGAGATCATGAGGAAGCTGTCGAAGTCCCACGCACACAACGAGTCTGCACTCAGGATAAAGGTCAGTCAGTCAGTCAAAATGTATTTAAGGAGCCCAATTCAAAACGATCCTCAAGTAGCAATCTGTACAGGATTCAGCACACCCTTCCCTTGTATCCTCATAGCAAAGTTATCTGTTGTACATTCATATTGGATGGCATGAAATGGTGCAGTCCAAAACTAATAAGTAAAACCTTGACATGCCACAATTATTAAAGAGGCCTTATAATGCTTTGTTTCCTTTCCTGTAGTGTGTGATAAAGGTGTGTGTGCATGTAAGTGGTCTGCAAAACAGAATAGGTTCAGCTTTGAGAAGCTACAGACAAGGAATAGTCTGCATGCCATTTCATTTGAACACACAGTATAGACAAGTATTCAAGCAATTGTGTACAAATTAGGCAGAGACCAACCCTGTACCTCCTTTGTTAAATGTGATAGTTGTATAGGAAGAATCAGCAGAATCATGAACAACAAAAGGCATCATGAGTTGCACCCTTAAGCACAAGCACTGACTTAGGGCCTGTGCCTACATAGTTCAAGGTTCAAGGCTTTTATCAGTCATACGTACATAGCTACAGTTTAGTGATGTCCATGGAAACCTTAGGACACAGGCTCCTCCAACAGTGCAACACAATAACACCAGCGTCTTCCCTTTGAACTCATTCCAATGAAAACAGAGTGCATGTGGGTGCTTCCGCTTCGAGTTGAACATATTTTGCGCTAGTGATGTCCCTTTAGAAGTTGGAGGGGAAAAAAGCTTGTTTTTGAGCGTGTCTTTCATACGGAAACTATCATAACAGACCATTTTTTGTAGCAGATTGACCAGACAGACACTGAGTGCAGTGTTTTATCTCCGTACGCATATTGCTATATGGCTCTTAGACTGAGCGAGGAATCTCATTCATACAAAGTGAGAGAACCAGCACCTTCGGGTGGGTGTCAAACAAATACAAAGTAGCACAAAGAGATAATCAAATCCAAGGAGTTGAAGCTCTTCTGTCGTACATTATGTGGACACAGTCCTTTAGAACTCTAAACGGTCTCAGGGGCTGCTTTTCTGTATTCTTGTCATCTTTTCTCATACGAAAACCCACAGGCGAACATAATGTGTACCATGTCACACACAGGGCTCCCATCCATACCAGTCTCTGAGCTACACCAGCGGTGACACGGCAGCTGACTCACCCGCCCACGTGAGCCGCGTAGGCCTGCCAGCGAAGGACAGCCCGCGCAAGGAGAGCCTCCTGAGTAATCTGACAGGCAGCTTCAGGAGCCTGCACAACCTGCTGGAGGGCATGCCCCAGAGGAACGAGCCGTCTGCCGCCGCCAACGCCAAGAGCAACTCCCTCACTCGCACAGGTACCTCACAGCGCTGCGCCGCCATCCCTGCTGCAAGGCTGACCTCTAGCGTTCAGCCATGGGAGGGAAAAGAAACCCAAAATAGATTCCCAGCATGTCCTCTCCTTAAGCACGTCCCCACAGTGAGCCCATATGCAGAGCCAGTGCTCCTGCCATCACTTGTTTGCTTTGTTTAACGCTCTAATCATGAAGCAAACACCGATCATATCACCGGCTGAAATATTCAAGCTTTTGCAACAAAATGCACCAGAAATCGAGCGATGGAAGAAAACAGATTCCTGATTGCCGTCAAAGACCATCACTGTTTATGGTCATCAGAATCACAAATCATGAATATATATCGAAGAAGATTAGCCTTTTTAACGCTGGAGGGTAGTTAATTATACATAAAGCCACCATGATTGCTTTATATTGTGGATTAAAAGGTTCCTATTATTCTTCCGGTGGTTTCCTTTTCCTCTAGTGTGGAATATAGGTTTCTGTGCATGCAAATGCTCTGCAAAGACAACTTGCTAGCGCTCCAACGCATCGTACCTGATAGGCTAAGAGGCGGGACATTTCTAAGCGGTAGACACGGAGGTGTGTGGCGCAGTGGGTTGTGCGGTGGTGTTCAGATCAGGTGGTCACAGGTTCAAACCCCACTGCAGTCAGCATGTCGTTGTGTCCCTGAGACACTTCACCCCAAATGGCTCCTGTGGGGATTGTCCACAGTATTGAGTATGTAAGTCGCTTTGGATAAAAGCGTCTAACATGTGACATGTAATGTAATGTAATGTAATGTAATGTAGACCAATCACAACAGAGCTGACCATCCAACCAATCAGAGCATACTAAGCTCTGGTTTCAGCACAGTGCAGTATGAGAAAGGTAAAGACCTTTTTGAGCATTAAAGCATGGAGACATGTCACAGTAGAGGCACACGACACTATTATGAACCTGAAAATGATTCTTAAAGAGCCCTTTGAAGCCACTATGTATCTCAAATTATTACAATTTTTATTCTGATTATTTTGTTAAACATTTGACAAACTTAGTGTGCACTGCTGTATGTTACGTCTTTGTTTTAATATTACCGCGGTCAGGTCCATTCCAATATATGTATTTTATTTGACCAAAATGCCTCTGATTGTATTCAGTTATTGTTTCTATCCCAATTTCTTGTTTGATTACCACATGTACCTCAATGATGCCTCAACGTCAGCTGTTCCATGACCTCTCTAATGACCTCTCCATCTCCTTCCTGTGTGTCCCCAGGAAACAGTTTAGGAACAGACATGATGACGGAGCACCCGCTGCTGTCGGAGCCCTCCTCCGTCAGCTTCTACAACTGGATGTCCAACGCTGTGGGCAACAGGACCGGGGGGGCGGCCCAGGACTCCCCGATGAACCGCTCCCAGCACAACAGCCTGCAGACAGGTACACAGCGTGTGCTTTTAGGGGCTTCTCTTTGAAAAGGGGTCAGAAGTACCTGCAGCTAAGCAATATCCTGCAGTCCTTTCTAAAGGGGAACACACACCGTTATCCTTTCTTCAAATACACAAGACTCCATTGACAAAAATGTATGAATGAAAATGTATTGTATTGAACAACCCCACACAATGTCAACGTTCCCGTTCCCACCTTCATGCTTCAGTAAGCACAGTATGTGCACCAGATCAGAACTCACATCACGTTGCTGTTTTAGACCCGCCGGACTCTCCTGTCGACCACTACCAGTACCAGCCTCTGCCAGCTCTCAGTCCAGAAGAAGGTCAGGGAGTGTTGCTCAGTGTTGTGCTGACGGTGTTGGTCAACTAGCTAGCTAGCAGTTAGCTTGTAACCCTTTGTTAATGTAATAGTCACCTAGAACTCTGTGTCAGTGTTTCCTGCAGACAAAACATAAAACTGATAGTTTTAGTTGTGCAAATAAAAAAAGATGACCTTCATTTATGCTGAAGGGAACTTGATTAGATATTTATCAACAAGGAATGCTATAGTCTATGTGAAATGTTTTGATTTGTATTCTGACCTTTGTATCTGTTGAAAAATAAGACGCACCCAGTTACAGTGTGCACTGCTGTCTATAGCTGTTCTCTACACGTAATGCCTTTGTACAATATGACAAGGATACAATTTAAGACAATAATGTTTCTCAATCAATAATCAATTGTGTTCATTTGGTTGCACAGTACCATCTACAGCAATCCATGCATTGGGTTTTTGGTCCAACACCAGGTCTCTTTTTCCTTTGATCAGTTTGAAATCTTTACACCTCATAGGATAATAGTGGTCATTAAGGCTGCACAAATGATTGAAATGATATCAAAATCCCAATCTTCAAATCATGTGTTGCACAACATTGTTTTAATTTTCAAATGTCCCAATATTTGCATATACATTTGACTTCAAAATGAGAATAATGATTAAAAATGATCTGAAGTAATAATTCTGAGATTACACTCAGAAATCTGAGGAACTATTCACAATGTTTTATTTATTTTCTTTTTTTAAAGTCTGAATTCTGAGATTCAAGACAGAATCCTGACTTTATCTCAGATCTCCAAAAACATTGTTACATATGGCCCTCATCCACTTCCATATGAATCATATCACAATTGAAAATTGCGTTAAAATGATCACATAGTACCCCACATGTACTTGATATGAAAAGAGTGGATGTGTAGCGTGTTAAACTCTGACTGTAGTTCCGGCCTGCAGCCTGTGGTGGATGGATACAGTTGTGCTGTTCGCTCACTGCTCCTTCCAAACATTATTTAGGAACCAGAGCATGTGAGCGACCTAGAATCTACGAAGCCTCTGCTCATCTGTACTTCCTCTCATTTCCTGAGTCACTTGATCTCTGTGAAGATGCATCTTACCTGCACAGTTTAGCTGATGTGTGGGTGCAATTATGTTGCATGAAAAACGTCTGGATATGAGCCCATGATGATAAGTGCTGCCGTTAGTCATTGGCAGCAAAGCACACAGACACCTTAAAGGAATGAGATGTTTACACTTCCAAATTGTGCATAAAATGGCCATTAAGTTCCTCTTTACGCTCAGTTTCATGTGACGCCTGCCTTCCATTTAATTCACTCTAACATCTGTGTTTATAAGGAGGCGGAGAGGCAAAGTGGTTCACCCTGAGGCACTCTGCTCACTCTCTGCTGCTCATGTTACCATCGGGCTGGCTGAGGCATCCGTATCATTTCCTCATGTGTCATTGTCAAGGTTTTAGAGCACAGTCCGCCCTAGAATATTGTTGCTAAATTAATCAAATCACAATGAGGCTTTTGTGACCTATATTATTAAATATAGGGAGTATATATATATATTTATTATTTTATTTGTAATAAACGTAGGCAATACAAATATATTTTAAAATCAAATATAGCTACATATTTATATTAACAGGAGAAGTTAAATGAAAATGTTCAAAAAAAAGATAAAATAGTATACAAATATTTATGTAAGCATAAAAGGTTATTTAGAAATGTGCAATAAAATATATAATAAAATGTTCATATTAAAATATGAAGTTAAGTAAAATGAGCAATGAAAGCTATAATACAATAAAACAAATCGTATTAACCCAAGTAGTTGGATACAAATGTGCAATAAAAAATAAAATATTTGAAAATAGAATATATATATATATATAATATTTATATAATCATACATTTAAATGAAATTGTGAAATAAAATACAATAAGAATATTCCACAAACATAAGAAGATAAATGAATAGTATGGCCATTCTACAATATGTAACAGTAGAAATGTAAAAATGTGTGTATATTACAAAATATGCAGTGGTTTATAAAGATTGTAATTGTGAAATAAGTAGAGTTTCAGTGTATTGCACTCTAAGGTAGGAATTAAAACAATATTGAGGTATTTGATCCAAAATATAATGATATATGATTGAATCCATATTGCCCAACCCTATATTAACAGTAAAGATCTATATTGAAACCCTGAGCCGCTCACGTGTTCTGGGGTCCTGTAGACATCACACAGCATCAGCTCCAGCTCACACCACATGTATCCTAATCATCTCTTCTACACCTGCAGGTGGGGCGTGCAACCTACCCACAATCCCCTCTGCCTCAGACTTCAACACGGTGCTGTCCAGCGACCAGAACACCCTGGACGGGACGCAGTCCCAGCATTCTCAGCACAGCACCAGCCAGGACGACATGGCCGACATCGAGGAGGGGAACCAGTGCCCGGCCGCTGTCCAGCTGGCCGACGCTCAGGTGAACATCAACAATGGAATACAAATATTTATACTAACATTAGAATTTAAATGAGGAAGGTACAAAAACTAAAAATCACATTAGTAAATAATCCCGGGGGAAACATTTACAAAATATAGTAAAACAATTCCAGTTCCTCACCATTGGACTTAAAATACAATACTTGGATAAATGTGCTTGATTTACATTCCACCAATGCTAATGATGTTATGTTAATAATGTAACCTATGCTAGGTGGAAAAACTAATAATTGTTAGTAGAAACAGTGAATTTGCTCTTAGCATATTTGAGTGCACTCTTTACATATCCGTTGTCTTGCCTTGATTCATGTTCATCTTCCTGGGTGGCACAATCTGCACAATCTGAGAAAACATGTATCTTGTGTGTGTCTTGATCTCCGTTTCCCCCCCCCCCCCCCAGGTTGTTTTCAAGCCTTTGCTGAGCTACACAGGCATCCAGGCCCAGGACGCCACTCCTCTCAGCTACAAGATGTACTTTGGAGAGCATCTGTCTTTTTCTGGAAACCTGGAGTGTCTCCGGGCAGACATCGTGGACTCGGACACCTCCAAAGAGCGCAAGAACAAAAGATCCAGGAGGTACGGTCAGCCCTAGGCCGTAGCTAAACTGATTTGGAAAAAAACTAAATATTCAGGGGGTAAAATAAATCCTGACAATAAATCAACAATAAGACTTCAGTGTCATCATATTGTTATATATGTATTAATTTCTTGATAACAATAACCCATTATCAGGAAATTAATTTACATGCTTTTCCTAACTTGTTGATTTCACCAAAATATAGAATGAAGGGCTGCATGATTTTTAAGCTTAAAAGATGTTCACGTTTTGTTCCGTCAGTTACTAGCTCACTGACACTTCTATGTGTCTTTAACTGATTAGCATCATCACGGTGAGCATTAGCTGCCTTTAGTTTAGCGCTGGTGACATGAAGTCATAAGATCATCTAGTAGCCAGTTCAGCCTAACATTAGCTTTTTACTTGAGATCAAACATCTACCATTCAATCCGCTGAACAAAATGTGCAAGTATATTTTGGCCACAGTTAGAAGCTTTTCCAGCACTGCAAAATCCAGTGGATTTAGTTGGAACCCTTGAGATGTTTACTTCCAGGTCTGCCTACGAAAATACATCTTCAATCTTCACTCTATTCGCCCCAATTGCGATATCAATAAAATGTCAATGAATGTGCAGCCCCGACACGCAGTATGTCAGCTAATCACACACACACAACCCTCTCCTCTCCCTCCCTCTGTCCTCAGACAAGGCATGGTGAACCTCCCCCCGCTGGAGTTCAAGCCGGCGCTGCTCATCGAGACGTTCAGCCTGAACGCGGTGGTGATGGAGAAGTCGACGAGCGCCCCTCAGGGCCCCACCGCGGCCCCGCTGTCCTTCCACGACCTGAACCGCCGCCACTACAACACCTTCCACTGCGACTTCACCACCGCCTGCCAGGCCATCAGCCAGCGGGTGGACATGGCCCTGGTGCGCCTCATCCACCAGTTCAGCACCATGATCGACGACATCAAGGCCACGCAGACGGACATCAAGCTGAGCCGCTACACCGCCGGCTCCGCCTCCCCCACCCCCACCTTCAAGGCGCGGCCGTACCGACACTTTAGGTCCACGGACTTCAGCCGCAGCTCCCGGGGAAGCATCAACGGGGCGGGGCGCAGCGGGACGCAAACACTGAGGAGCAAGAGAGGCGTGGGGGGAGGAGGGGGAGGGGGCGCCGGGGGTTTACCGGCCAATGGACCTCCGTCAGGCATGGACACGCTGGGGAGGAGGGAGCCGAGAGGACGCACCTCCCTGGGACGATCGGAGCGACGCACCTCCAAGGTGATCATGATCGAGCAACATGTTTTAAAAAAAATGTATTTCAATTTGACATTCTTATGATAAACATTTGCAACAGCACACAGTTGCTTTTGAGTCAAACAAAAATGGAACAATTATTTAAAAAAAAGAATAATATTACAATCAATTGTGAATAAAACAAAAGGGTTAAATACAGTAAGGCTCAAATACATTTCAATAAAATCAAACATTCTTCATCCATATACAACTAGTACACAGTGGAGTATATCAGTATTTATAGATTCAAAACATAACGTGTTAATAACAAAAGATATACAAGTCTACAATCTCAGAGACTGCATTTATAATGCTATTAGTTGCCCTTTAGTCAAATTCAGATAAAAAACATGATAAAGTGCTTTCAGATTTATTTTTGGGAGTTTTGAAGTCTCAAAAATGACCACACATACTACCGTGAGCATACGTTTAAATTTCAACTTTCAGCTAAATTGCATAAATAACCCTACAGTATGTTCATAGTGAGTGTTTAGACTTTCAAATTGTCATGCTCCATTTTGATATTGGCTACGTGGCAACAGGAACAAAAAGAAATGAGGCTGAAACTAGCTGAATTACTTCTATGTTGGATTCAACTGCAGATCATTTTCTCAACTAATTGGTCAATCGTTGGGTTTATAAAATGCCAGATATTGTGAAGAAGTCCATCGTATTTTTTGTCTACTGTATCTTCATAATTGAAATTCTGAAAAAAATAACAATTCAAGCCCCATATAGTTAGTTTTTATTTTTATAATAAGAATAGCTTTGTTTTCCAAATCGTTTTTCCACCAAAATAAATTAGAAATGTAGTTAAACTCCTAAATTGCATCATTTGTGTTTTTTTGAAGTTTGAACAGCCAGTATCTTCCCGAGGACTTTAGTGAAAATCTTTCTCATAAAGTGGTAAATGCTCTCAATGATTCAGCCTGTCCAGTCCTTCACACTTGTTTAGTAACATCAGAAATATCATTCTGAAACTTTTCTTCTCTCAAACTGTAGAGGGAGCCAGTAGATAGTAAGACAGGAACAGTGTCAGCTGTCGGGGGGGGGGGGGTCTTTCATTCACTCTCTGGTAGAGTCTTCTCTGCAGCTCTGTTTGACTTCTCACTGGGGAAGTTTTCTTTTCTCCTGACAGCTGGAACATGTACGTCAAACGTGTTGCTTTGAAGTGAAGGGATTTATATCAAAGTAGACAAGGTATCAGATGCCCCAATACCTTCGAGAAATATAAACCAAGAAATGTCTCTCTGCAGAAGGACTGAGTCACTGTCCTGCTCACTGGAGTTAATGTCCCGAGTTCAGGGGGTCTTCATTACTCAGGACAGTAAACAGTAGAGCAATAAAAAGAGAAATGATTCAGATATTTAGCCCTCAGCTCCATGATGTGACATGTATGTATACACTAACCCTACCCACCCCCCACCCATCCCCTGCACCCCCTGCACCCCCTGCACTGGCATTTGAATTATAGATACATACAAAATAAATGGATTCCATGTAGGCAAGGCAAGGTTATTTATTTAGCACATTTCAACACAAGGCAATTCAAAGTGCTTTGCAAAAATGAAAGACATTAAGAGCATTAAGAAACATATTATAACATGATATTTAGAAACACTCATTTAAAAGCAAAGATACATGAATTACAGTTACAGTGCAGTGTGAGATACACACATCTGAAATGTTTAGGTCTGACTCTCAATCATTGCTAACTTGTTAGCAGAAATAGTTTTCTATCACCTCCCTTTCTTTCTACTTTCTTGTTTAACTTGTCCTTTAGTTATTTCAAGTGTTTCATGCTGAACGAACCCCCCTTTGGAAAATTATAATCTGTCCCCATGGTACCTTTTCGTTTTCGCCAAAACTATTCCTCTTTTTTATAAATGCACATTAGTTACGTTTAAGTTGTCTTTTCTAGGACTTTTTTGGTGTCCTCCGCGAACCAGGGTCTTGAAACCAAAACGGCACACGTAGGGGACTTTAACCCTAAAAATAATAAGCCTGAATATATCAATTAAAACCAGCGGCAAAATGGCATTTAAAAACAGTCATTAAAAAGCAAATGAGCCCATACAGGAAAATAAGACGGATTAATTATTACATAACTAAACAAATAAATAAATAAAAGGTGTTAAAAATAAACAACCTTAAGTAACAGTTTATAATAGTGTATGAAATACTAATTAAATAAATATTATCCTCTGCTATTCAGGGGAGATTTGAAAAGCTGTCAAAATGAACTATCAAGTGCTGACATTTTTATAGACGCAACCCACAGAGCCACAAAAATGTTATCTTCTCAAGTAAAACCAAAACACCGTAAGGCAGATGGAGGACTATTCTGGGACTTCCACTCTAGTCAAATTCAGTGGCAAGCTAATAAAGATGTGCATGTCAATATTTATCAGCTTGTCTGGCAGTAAGTGGCTCCTGGAAAACAGCTGTGACATTTCTACTTGTTGGTAACGTGGAGTGTTGTGTTCAGGTGTCGAGGAAGGGCTCTCGTGACGTGGCCGACCACATGGCCATTCAGATGGACGACTCGGACTCCATCACGGTGTCGGAGCAGAGCGAGCCGTCTGCAGAGTGTTGGCAGAACATGTACAAGCTGCTCAACTTCTACTCCCTCATCTCCGACCCCACCGGCATCCTGGAGAAGAGCTCCCCAGAGAACTGTCTGTCAGGTGGGAGTCGGCCCCGGCCACTCATCCTCTTCCTGGTGTCCCTCCATGTATTTCCATTCTGCTTCACTGGGCACACCTACAGCTTATAGCTTCATCTCTCCTTATGTTTGAACACATTGTTGTTCTTTGGGATTCTTCCTTCTATTGCTGTCAAATCTTTATTTTCTCCTCCCTCTTCCTCCTTTCCTCCTCTCCAACCTGAAGTACGCCTTTTTACTGTTTTATGACCACTTTATTGACCCTACTCTAGAAATACTATGCACTGGTCTTTATACTCATACATTGCATGTGTCATTGTATCCATGCTACCTACACAAAAGTCAGTACTCAGCTGCTGGTATGTTGCATGCAATTATGCATTTAATACTCTATTTTCCATTAATAATGGTAACGATAATCATAATAATAATAATAATAATAATGTGCTCTTAGTTTAAATGGCAAAAACTGATATATTTCTATTGAATACAGAAAGGAGACACATATGAAGGACATGACATTACAAAATAATAATAATATATATATATATATATATATATAGTACAGAGTTAAGGACATTTCAAATAACTACGTTGACAATCTAATATGATCTGATATCTCCAAGAACCAATAGTGGACACGTGACATTCAGAGATTTGTCCCCCCCCCACATAATCCCACTATTCCTCACAACCTATTTTGTCCCATTTCATGCTGTGTGGATGAAAATAGTCCACAGATGATGAATAGCATTATTTTGTTGGGTGAAAAACAACATTTTTAAAGCTGAATCAGAGTCTACATTACATTTGTCTAACTAATACTGAAATACTAATACTTAACCTTTATAATTGATCAAGTAAATGTTGATTGCATAGCGTAAAGTGTGCCACTAGGTACCATAGCCCGGGATAATGAAGGCTCTATTATCGCACAACGCCATGAAAAACCAAATGCAATGCTGCAAACAATATATGCCATTACATGTCATTCAGCTGATGTTTACATACATACACTTAGCGGATGAGCGGCAGACGATGGATGCATGGATGGTTGGATAATATATCTAAATATATTCCTGACAATATCTGTCGCCTATAGTAGACGCTGAGAAAAACAGAAACCTTAAAGGAGGGGTAGGTAAGTTTGAGAAACCGCCTCGAGTGCACACAAATTCTAAAGTACACAACCGAAAAGAATCCGCCCCTTCCTTCAGACTTCCTACAGAGCACCTCCTCCAACACACATGAACGCGCACACAACACCCAAGATCATGATAATGAATGTAAAACAAATGTATAACACAGTTATTGTCAGTGCTTAGATTTTTGAAGCTAGCATGTTTGTTTTGTGAAAATGTATTACAAATGTTACGTCTAGCTGACGAGAGCAGGCTGCGCCGGTAACGTTGCATATCAGATCGGTGTGCTCCGTAACCATCGTTGAAAAGCAACTCCGATATTGACTCTGGTTTGACTTCTCCTAGTTTCCACTTTCTTTTTCTTCATAATTTGCTCCATTACAGTTTTTCTTTTGCGACCGCTAGACGATGTTGAAGCAAACTCTGCCATGGTGAACGCGTCCTCCTCCAGCGGCTGCTGCTGCTGGCGACTGAGCAACAGCTGCCCGGAGACGGGAAACACGGCCAATGACGGCACGCGCAATGACTGCACGAGTGTGTGTGTGTGTGTGTGTGCACGAGATTGAAGGCTGACAGACAGGTCGGCCAACCAGTTATTTTAGCCGGCCCGGCTAAAATAATTGGTCGTAGTTTTTACAGTATTACGGCTTCCACAGATGACATTTTGTTATGGATTTTTTTTCAAAGCACTTAGAATATGCATTGCTATCAGGATATTAAGAGCATTCCATGGAATATAACAAAAAGTGTATCTCGAGCCGGTTTCTCAAACTTACCTACCCCTCCTTTAATGTTAGTCTTTGCGACAACTTCTGCAGTTAACGCTTGAAACACAAGGGACAGGAGAAGCTAAACAGTTGTCTTTTGCCACAGTAATGTATACAAATCATAAAATGTGGTTCTCTACTTCCTTTTAGCTCTATAGTTGTTGTTTTTTTGGTGAGGCGGAGATCTGTGTGGGTGCTTGTACTTACCTTCAGTCAATGTTTCCTGAAAATACCTTTTGCTGCTGGAGATGCAATAATTCCCTGAGGGCTTCATTAACTATGAGAGGAGCCTGTAGTAGTGGGACACCTTGATACGCTGACAGAATGAGTTCCTGTGGGACTAAACCTTGCTCGGTTATGTTTTAAACTACAGTACAGTAATTGTCACAGGTCCAAAATAGCCTCATGTTATCCTGCTAAACCTGCAGTTAAACAAACACTTCACCGTAGTGTAATAAAATAACAACCATGTTCTTCTCATGTCATTTAGTGTTGATGAGATCAGAGAATAGAGGATATGTATGGAAGCCCTGAGATGCAAATGAGGGAGAAAAATAATCTGATCTAAAATGGTTTATTTTCTGTGCGTTTGCCTTAAGAATGGGTGGAAACAAGATGATGGAAGAATAATCTTTCTCAGTTCGTAAAACTTTTTTTACAAACAAAGTTTTTGTATCAAGAGAACAAATAATTAATTTAAATAAAATTACTCTTATAAACAATAGTACAATTATTTTGTGGCAAACAGAGGTGACGGGATGAAGTGTGAAAACTGAACGGAAGGGATGAATCGACTTTAAGGGAAAATAAGAAATGCTTTATATAAATAGTGCACTTTTACCCCTTGTGGCCAAAATAAGTATTACAACAACAAGCACTTGATCCTGAACCGAGTTATTCTTTTAAATCTCTTCTTCATGTGTATTTACCAAACTCACCTTATCCTTGCAGAAGGTGGCCGCCGGCCCTCGGAGCCGTTCTGTAAAGTGATCTTTGAGAACGAGCAGCAGGACAACTCCACCCCCAACAAGCCCCCGGGCTCAGGGGGGCGGCGGCGCAGCCTGGTGAGCTCCGAGCCGCAGCACGTCACGCTCATCGTGTTCGGCATCGGCATGGTGAACCGCACACACCTGGAGGCCGACATCGGAGGGCTCACCATGGAGGCGGAGCTCAAGAAGATCCACGGAAGCTTCACACTGAAGGAGAAGATGAAAGGTGAGGCGGAGATCTGTGTGGGTGCTCATCGGAAAGAGTTGTACTTACCTTCAATTCCCTGATGTGTAAAGAAAAAAAGCCCTGTCAGGGCGACTGTGGCTGCGAGGGAGTGCGGTCGTCTTTCAACCAGAAGGTTGTGGGTTCGATCCCAGCCCATGCAGTCAACATGTCGATGTATCCTTGGGCAAGATACTTAACCCTGAGTTGCTCCCGATGGCATGGCCAACGGTGTGTGAGTGTGTATGCGTGTTAGGTCCTAGAGTAAGGTACACTGCTCTGTATGAATGGGTGTGAATGGGTGAACGACATGTAGTATGTAAAGCGCTTTGAGGGGTCTTAAAGACTGGATAAAGCGCTATATAAGTACAGTCCATTTACCATTTACCATTTACCCTGTGTTTTAAGTAGTGATGGGAATTATGGATTATATCAATATCATGATATTTTGGACAAAATACCTTGATAATGATAACGTACGGAAGAGGATTAGGGCCACATGTGAATTATCTTTTGAGTTCTGAGAAAAAGTAAGAATTCTGAGATTAAAGTCAGAGAAACTTTTACTGTGATTTTTCTTTTCTTTTTTTCTGAATTCTGAGCTTTTCTCAGAATGCTGACAATTCGACCGTAACCATTCATTTGTAGGATCACATCACAGTTTATTCTACCTAACTCTTCTCCTTACTTGCACCATTATTTATAATTCAGTATTATTTCCCTCCCTTTAATGCCTTCTTTGTTTGAATGTTAAAGTTATTGTTGGAGGATCCTGGGACTTAAGATGTGCATGGCCAATGCCAAGCTGTAGCCTTGGTGCATACTGTACTGTATGACGATGAAGCTTTTGAATAATTCGAAAATCAGTCTTTTGGATGAATTCCATTTTAATAAACAACATCTGTAGACTTTGGCCTTGAATTGTTTTTTACCATTTATTCTTCTTTTCAGGAGTTTTAAGATATAAACAAATCATTTTATTTCTGTCTGGCAGATAGCAATTCTGATTCAAAGTGAAATCTGTTTGATGTAATCTTTCTTTTTCATTTTTGTGTCCACAGATATCCTGCACCAGAAGATGACAGAGACGTGTGCCTCGGCTCACATTGGGGGGGTAAACATTGTTCTCCTGGAGGGCATAACCCCCGACATCCAGTACGTACAATATCTCTTTAACGTCTGTTTTTAAGAGTGGTGCAGCGATGGCTTTTCAGAATATTTCAGGAAACAAATCTCTGGCAAACAATTCTGATACTTACACATTTTGTTCAGCAGGATAATATTCACAATAACATATCTTTTAACCATAAATCAAAGTAGAAAGCTAACCTAATTCTATAAACAAACTACATCACAATCGCATGCCTTCACGTCACTACCGCTAAGCTAAAGGCGGCTAATGTTTAGCGTGATGACGTTTAGTAGTCTCGTTAAGCCACTTGTTAGCAACCACCGTTTCAAGACGCGTAGAAGCTTCCGGCATTCACGAGTGGGGTAATTACTGACGCTTTCATGTTGTAGAAAACAACTTGAGAATATCTTCAGCTTGTGTAAAACCACAGACCTTTTTTCAGGCATCTAACCAATAACACGTTCAGAAACATGTCAACTTCAAGACAAAGGAACCAAAAGGGGTCAAATGCTAACTCATTCCCAAGTTTTAAGACTCATTCCTGCACCACTCTTTTAGAATGTCAAGTGTTTGTCTCATCTTGGAAGAAATGCTTTGAGAAGAAAGTTTACCGATCATGTTTAACAGTGTATTCCTCCAAAACCTGGCTTTCTGAAGTTTGAAATCACTTTAGTTTTTGTACTATATTTCATTAAGATGTATTCAATGTTCAAAAATACATCAACTATTGGATTTAGCTGCGGGAAGGATTTTGAACTTCTCAGCTCAAAAGTATTATTGAAACATGTATTGCCTTATTTAAGATACCCAAACAAGAGGTATCTAAATAGTGAGTGTTGTCAAAGAAGAACATCTCAACTTATTAAGAACACAGCAACAGAAGTCGCACATAGATGCTTTATTGTCCACTTCCTTTGTAAGTGTCATCTAAAGAGCGGATGCAGGGTTTTCCACAAGCTGCGGCTCAGCGTGAGCAGCCAATTACAGAGTCCTTCGCAGCTGGGAAATGTTAAGAGTAGTTTTTGTTTTCACAGCGAGCAATTTCCTCAAAACATAAGCACCCTAATGAAGTTATAAGCCTTGTAGTCATGCACGGAGACAAACTGATGCATCTCCACGCGGCTATGATTCAGTTTCTACCGCTGCTTCAATGAGAAGCTTTTTCTCATCTTCTATTTAACAGACACTGTGAATGTAAAACTAACACTTAATCCTATTTCCATACAGTGTGCAAAACTGCACTTGTGTCTTTACATTTCTTACTTGGTGCTTTGTAGTTGCTACTGATGTGTTCAATGGTCCCACATTCAGATGTATATAAGAATGATCGACGTAAATGCATGACAAGACATAGTAAGTCGATATTCAGCAGCAGGCTCCAGACTTTTTCTTCTAAATCCAGACGCAGTTTCTGGCAACAAAATGTAACTGGTTATCCTTGCGGGCTCCTTTTATTGTGGTTAGAATTTAAGTTCTTTATCAATCAACAGCCTTAATAAGTTAATTACTAAGTCATAACTATCAGATAGTCATCGTTTCAGATAGAAAGATCCAACTAGGAGATACAAAGTTATAATTAAGCGATACAAAGTACTAATTGTTAGATAAAAAGTCTGAATTAGAAGATAGAAATCTAATTGAGATTACGTCCTGATTATAAAATAAAACGTCATAATTATGACAGAATAACTTGAAAATATGAGATAGTCATATTTAAGAGTTTTTATGAGATGAGTCCAAAATAATGAGATACAAAGTCATAAATATGAGATGATGTCATAATGATGAGATAAATAGTCGAAATGGAGATAAAAAGTCACTCAGGAGTAGGGATGGGTATCGTTTGAAATGTATCGATTCCGATTCCGGTTCTTATCGATTCCCCGTTTCGATTCCAAAATTGTAAAAGAAAGAGATCAAACATTTAGATAACAAAAATATCTTTATTCTTTTAAGCTTTAACTGAAATGTTTACAAATAAAAAATATACATGCAATACAAATGTATTGCACAATAGCTGTGCTTTATTGTAACTGAGCTATGCCTTTGGCAAGCTATTAACAGGCATTACACTGTGCCTTGTCTTTTTATGTTTTAGTGTAGTGGAGCCTCACTTTAGGCCCCGGCCACACGAGGACGGTAACGGCTAAACGCATAGGATTAACGCAAACGCAATCGCAAAAAAGCTTCCGTCCACACGCAATCGACATCAGAAAGTTTCTGTCCACACGAGACAGCTCCGTTTAGCTCCAACCGCTGGAGAAGCTGCAGTACATATGCAGGAGCCTGTAAGTGGCGCTGTAACTTCCTCCACAAAAGCAGAGAAGAAGCATGGTTGTCATGGTTGCCCTTCTGTTTATTCTCTGCGGTGCGGGCAGAGGGAACCAGGCAGAGTTTTTCGCCAGTCAACGTGTATTAAAGTTGAAATCTTCCGGACAAAATTATAAAAGTGCCGGTCAAAGGTCTTCTTTGTTATTTATTGAGCTTTAAAACAAATGAATAATGACTATATATAATATAATAATAAAATACACAGAGCCTCTCTTTTTCCTCCCTCTCTTCTGACAGCGTCAGTGTCTGTGAGTGACCCGGCCGACAGTAAAAATAAACATATTTATAACTAGTTTAGGTAGTTTGAGAGGTAATTAAAATAGCTAAGGGCGATGATCTGACTTGAAGTGTGTGTTTTGCTCGGTTCACCGCTGCATCACAGCGGGAGGAGCTGCAGGTGAGCAGAGCTGCGTGTCTCCGTCCTGTCAGATTAGACTTCACTCGCGTTTATGTCCATATCGAGAGAAAGATAAATAATCTGAATTCAGTGTGCAGTTTACTTTGACGCGGGGTGAGCAGCAGAGGTGGGGAGAGGCGGGGCTATTGCGTCATCGTAATCAGAACATGTTCGTATAGGGCGTACACACGGAGCCGTTTGACCCCCCAGAGCGTTGCGTATGCCGTTCTATCCACCTTGGGACCCGTTATCGTTTCCGAAGTCGTTTAGTGCCATATTCGGTCGTCCTCGTGTGGCCCAACGGTCTATATGACACTAAACAGTAACGCAAACGACCATTATCGTCCTCGTGTGGCCTCTGCCTTAGAGCGTTTACCGCGACCCACCCGTGTTATGAAGTGACTGAGCTTGTGAACTGTCTACGGGAGGGCGGGGGGAGCCTCGCTGCGGGGCAACTGTGGACCTCTGTCGCCTGTCAGCGCAACTTACATGATGCCGTTTAAGAAAATGAAGGGCGGTGCCGGCCGTCAGCGTACCGAGCCGGCCGTCAACGGCCCACTGACGACCGGCCATTCTGTGATTCTCCAGAACACACAGATGGCCAGTCCGCCCTTACCCTGTATTCCACCGGGTCACCGCGGTGCCACGGCGCAGACGGACCCGCGGTGCAGACGGACCCGGTGGAATACAGGGTCTACCGCGTTTAGGAACCGTTAAGTAGAACCGAAATTGTGTATTTTGTATGGGTACCCGGTACCCGGCATTTTCTTATCGGTTCTCATCTGGAGCCGAGTTTCGGTTTCCAACCCTACTCAGGAGATAGAGATAGAGCAAATCACATGTTCCTTTTGAAATGGCTCTTCAATGCTTGAATACATCTTTCTTTTCAGTTTATAGTGTCTCTGAACTGTTTGAAACTTTCTTCTGCTTTTCTTCTCCTTTTTGTTTTGACTTTGCTTTTTCTTCAAACTACTTGCAAAGACTGGAGGATTTCCCAACATCTCCCACCAGCACAGCTAAACAAGAGTTTCTGTATGTTATTGCTACCATTAGTCAATGGAAACACAGCTGCCCTGATTGTACATCCTATATTTGTCCAAGTCCCCTTCATCCGTGTGTATTTGCACTGAACATTTTCTCTCGACTCCCCTTGGTAACTCTACGGAAGTAAATTAGAGCCACATGAAAAAAATGTATTGAGTTCCGATCAAAAGTGATTTATTTTTTTGGGTTCTGAGATTAAAGTCAGAATTGTCAAAATGATGAGTTAGAATTCTGTCTTAAATTTCAGGATTCCGACTTTCTTCTCAGAATTCTGGACTTTAATCTCGTAATTTACTTTTTTCCTCAGAATTTCAACTTTTCTCTCAGAATTCTGACTTTAATCTCAGAATTGACATTTTCCTTAGAATTCTGAGTTTTTTCTCAGAACTCTGACTTAAATTCCAAATCTGACTTTTTTTTCAGATTTTATTCGAAGAACTTCAAACTTTTTTCAGAATTCTTACTTTTATATCCAACCTAAAAAAACACTTTTGGTCAGAACTTACGGTAATACTTTTTTTACATGTAGCCTTTATTCTCTTCCATATAACTGTGTGTGTACTGTATAAAGCAACATTCCACCTACTAGAAACCAAAACATATATATAAACAAATGATACTTTAGTCATATATTTTCTTTTATATACAGTATGTGTGGAATATGCAATGTTTTTACATTTTAATTTACAAAAACATATGTAAACATTTGTTGGGGTTATTGAAATAGGAAAACATAATGAAATATGGGTAATATGTCCAGTCTGCCAAAATACTGAAATATCTTTCAAGCATTCTGATATCTCTGAATGTTATTCCAGTGTTATTAGTATATTTCAGTATTGCATTGCATTTTGGCCGCGTCGAACGTGTACAATTCATTACCTTCATTCATAGTGTCACCGTTCTGATTGCTCATGCCCAGGAAAGTGAATGCTGTCCTGAATCTGCATGGTGTCTTACTGTTTGATGTCTTCTCAATAATTCCACTGAATCCATTCATATGTCAACTTCACCTGCCGAAAGTTTTTTATTTCACAAACTATGAAATTCATTCCATTTCACTTTGTGTTTTCAGAACCGTGGTCAAATGCAACATCGCCAAGTCCCAGGCCCTGTACAGCGCCCAGCGAGGACTGAGGACCAACAACGCAGCCGTCTTCAAAGTGGGGGCCATCATCATCAACATCCCCCAGCACCCGGCCACGCTGCACAGCATGATGGTTCGCAGCTCCCACCAGCTCTCCAAACAGATTTCTGACCTCATCCGCCAGCCATCCAATGCGTACGTCCTCTTTTTATTTCCGTCTTTAAGGTCTCATTAAAAGCTATTAAGCCTTGGGCCTCACTAGGTACAGTAGATAGGTTTATGGCTAGCCCTTACCCTATGGCTTTGAACGTGACATTTGTTTTTACAAGGATGTCAGGTTTCCTTTTGTTTAGTTTTATTACCTTTTGAAAGTCCAACCTCTATACAATAGTCTATAATATAGTGGGTAACCGTAATACAAACTCTCAGACATTTAGCGATACAAATGTCCCCAGTAAGACACATCAAAACCACACAACTTGATCCCACGGCCATAGCAGCATGAAATCATGCATTGTATTATACCCAGGCTTTCAATCTAGAACTCTGGTTCAAATTGGAGGGTGTTCCTTTTTCCCCCAGATTGGCCCAGTTTGCCCTAAGGGGCAGACAGAGTAGTGCAGCCCAGACGTTAGAATTGCTAGGGCTCCCTCTGCAAAAAGCAAAGGGATTTTCCATTGGATTTTGGATTTTGGAATATTGCGGACAATAAGATCTATAATAATAATAATTCCTCACATATCCATCCACAAATTAGCACCTCCTTTGGGATTGTTTGATGCATCACCGCCACCAAGCTTAAGGCGGCTAATGTTCGACGTAATGGCATTTAGAAGTCTCATTTAGTGACTTGTTTGCAAACGCTATTTTATTTTTATGACAAATAGACACTTCAGACATTGTGTGGGGGTATTTTGTTTATGTCCTAGATTAAAACGTTAATATCTCTTCATCCTAGGTTGACCACAGACCTTATTTCAGGCATATAAAACATAATCATATAAAGCGGTTGGCTTGGAGACGAGCAAACCAGAAGTTGTCAAATGCTATCATTTCTGGGTTTGAGGACTCATTCCTGCACCCCTCTATACATGTCCCTGTAGTCCACTAGGTTCATTTCTGCTGTATTATATATTTGACAAAATTCATCCAAACTTATTGTCATTATTACGTAGTACAGGTTCTATGTAACGAAAGGGTTTCTCTGCATTTGACCCATCCTAGTGTTAGGAGCAGGGGGCTGCCATTATGTACGGTGCCTTGCTCAGGGACACCTCGGTAGCACTTGGTCTTTCCGGGACTTGAACTGGTGACCTTCTAGTTGCCAAGCCAAGTCCCTATGGACTTCGCCACCACCGGCCCATATGTTGTTGATTGTGAAAAAAAACCTCTTGTGTTTATTATACAGAACATAACATGCCTTTTTCTGTTAGTCAGAATGGAAATTAAAATAATTTATAATTGCAGATTTCCCCCTATAAGGGGGCATAAGGAGCTACTTTTTAAAGGGAGATGTAAAAGCAATTAAAAGCGGACTCTTAAATATTTGACGTGTAACTATATTCAAATCCCTGCATGCATCCATCATGCGACACACTACTGCCATTAGTGTGTAATGTACACTTCATCACAACCTCATAAGAAGCCTTTCATCTCCATTAGTGACGGGTTCCTGCAGCACATTCACAGTGTTGCCAGATAACTGCTTTCAAAGCCTGCGTGTGGTCTGTTTCCATGGTAATAGTCTGAATTATGTTAATATATTTATAGAGTTGTAGGTGTGCTTAGGATATTAAACAACTTTTGCTATCATTTGATGTTCACAGGAAGATGAACCAGTGATAATAAAAAAAACACACGCACACACACACACACACACACACACACACACACACACACACACACAC
>CALSBZ010046620.1:275084-288967 GCA_943591055.1 Gobionotothen gibberifrons
TTGGCTGGCGCTGGCTTCTCCGGCTTCTCCGGCGTCAGAAGTTGAAACATTTGTAACTTCTGAAGCCGGAGACGCCGGAGAAGCTCAGCCACGCTACACACAATTGGTGACCGACCGTCCCGCTCTTCCACATTCATTCTCTCCTGACAGGAGACTCTCCCGGGTCTCACAGGTGCACCTGCGGCTTATAGACATGTGCGGCTTATTTATGTACAAAATACGTATTTAAAAAAAATTCAGTGGGTGCAGCTTATATTCAGGTGCGCTTAATAGTCCGGAATTTACGGTAGTAAAAAGACTATTACGCCATCAGAAGAATTTAGAGTATTTATGGCAGTGATGCCGAGCTGACATACAGCACAGCAGAGTGAAGTGTTACCAGCTTATTCTGCCTTTTTTTCGAAACAATTGGAATTGGTGTTTTTTTTCCATGTACTCCCTCCCCTCTCTTGAGGCCTGGTTAACCCCCCCTCTCCCTGCTCCTCTGCCAGGCCAACCACAGCATAGACTTTGACACGGGCTCAGCCATGGTGCTGACCATCGAGAGCACGCTGATCACCGCCTGCTCCTCAGAGTCCCTGGTGAGCAAAGGCCACTTCAAGAACTTCTGCATCCGCTTCGCCGAGGGCTTCGAGACCTCCTGGGACGACTGGAAGCCTGAAATCAGAGGGGACATGGTCATGAATGCTTGTGAGGGATGCATCATATTTAATAACTGTGGATTTTAAGCTGCATACAACTTATTTGTATTCATTTTTATCACCCTTAACCCTTTGAACCTGGGCCATTTTAGCACATTTTAATCACTACTGCAAGTTCTGTGCCTCTATAGAAAACCACATACTCTTGACTACAATGGAGAACTCCATTTTCTAAATGATAAATTGTGTCATTTGGACAATGTTTTGAAACTGAAAAGCCTGCCTTTCAACCAACTGGTTATGGGCTTTTTAGGGTTGTGAAAAACATTGATTGATTGAGTGAAGTATGGAACCTTTAGTCTTTATTTAAATGTTGCCATAATTGCAGGCGGGTTTGAACTCGGAACAGTTCTTTTATAATAGATCATTTTAATTTCGTTTTTATAATTGTTCTATATTTGCTCCGACGTTCATTCCTATATGAGTTGTTCAGTGGCTCATAAAGCCAAATTGACATTACTTTCAGGAATACAAACACCCCTGGATCTTCCACATAACTGACACAGGAGTTGGAATACCACCCTTTGCTCCCCTTGTCTGGTCTGCTCGCAGCTCCTCTGAAATATTGTCTGTATGTCTGTGTCTGTTTACAGGTGTAGTCCCTGATGGTACTTATGAAGTGTGTTCCAGGACTACAGGGCAACCTTCTGCAGGCAAGTTCTAACTAAGCTCTGGTCCATAAAACATGCATCACACACAAGAGCTGCATAAAAGCTTGAGACGTCTGTCAGGAAATGTAATTATGCATTACATTTCCTCTTCTGTTGATTCCTTCCTAACCCTCCTGGCTTCCTCCTGGCTTCCTCCTATAAAAACAGAGAGCAGTAGTGCCGGCACCTGGACTCTGAACGTGCTTTGGAAGATGTGCGGTATCGACGTCCACATGGATCCCAACATCGGCAAGCGGCTCAACGCGCTGGGTAACACTTTGACGTCTCTGACGGGCGAGGAGGACGTCGACGACATCGCCGACCTGAACTCCGTCAACATGGCGGACCTTTCGGACGAGGATGAAGCCGACTCCATGTCACCCACCGTCCACATGGTCAGTCCATATTTGGTGGTTTTGGGGTTAATGTATGAAGGATATACTTTGTTTTTTCTCCACAGATTTAGCCAATTCCATTGTTATTTAAATACCACTTTTTCATAAGTTGTCACACACATTGTTTTGTTTAGAAACATTTGATCAGATGCGGCTCCAATCAGGACTTTTCGAATGATGTGTGTAAAATCCATTTCTTTAGATTTGTAAAATAAACAACAACATGAATAGACTTTCAGAGCTAGATCTGGTGGTTATCACGAGTTAATGGAATAGTTTATAAACCCATTCGCTTTCTTGCTGTGAGTTAGATGGGAAGATCAATAACACTCGTCTACCTGTCCTTTAGATAAGAGGCAGGTTAGACACCCTAATCGATTCTACCTGGCCCACCCTAAAGCTTTAGAAGCTCCAGTCTGGTTCCAGTGGTCGTTTTTTCTTCCACTTCTGCATCCATTTGTCCCATTGTTTTCAGAGTCCAGGGAGCCAGTTCAGCCCTCGGCTCACCTTAAGGAAGCGTCTGGTAAACCACATCCTGGGCCTCAGCCCCAGGCCTCACAGTGTGTCTGTCGCCGCTGACGACTCAAACTGTTCATCGCCTCGCCTCCGAGCAGGCAGTGCCAGGGCCCAAAGACCCGTCTCCTGGGCCTGTGTATGTACATGTAGCCCACCACAGTGTGAAACTTCTTCTCTGGGATGACTAAATCACATCACAGCAATTATCACATCAAGGTTGTGGATTTCCAAAGGCTGAGCAATGCTTTTTCATGCTTAAGCTAACGGAAAATAGTGTTGTTAACATTTGCTTTCACTGCCCACCTTTATAAGATTCACTGGCGGGTGAAACGAAATGTCAGATTTCCTGTGGCAAAGGAGAATCATCTTTCCCTTCTTGTGGTACTGCTGGTGGAGGTGGTGGTGGTGTTGGTGTTGGTGGTGTCAGTGACATTCTTTGCTTTTGATACCTGGTGTGTTGATTGGACTACATGTCATACTTTGATCTAACAATCTAAATGTCTTCCCCTTTCACCAGACTGATTTGGGTTTCCTATTCACAGCATTTGCCGGGCGGAAATCTTTCAAGACTTTTTTTTGGGTTTAATCAGCAGGTTTCTTTCACTTAATTTGCAGTTTTCTCGGATAAATATGTTCTGGTGTGCTTCATTGCTGTGACCCAACAGGAGACCATTGACCCCAGAAGGCAGATGGCCATGGGGAACCAGGTGATCGACGCCCGCGGGAGAAAGTTCACCAAGAGGGTTGTGGACATCAGAGAGTTGAACGAACAGGCCAAGGTCATCGACGACCTCAAGTGAGATTCCTGCGTACACACTTGTTGATTCTCACTGTGATTATAATAATTTAAATTGTTTTGTTGGTGCTAAAAATATTTCCTCTAATATATTTTATTCTCCACAGGAAATTGGGGGCCAGCGAAGGCACCATCGACCAGGAGATCCAGCGCTACCAGCAGCTAGAGTTGGTGGCCGCCAACGACATCCGGAGAGACGTCCGAAAGAAACTGCGCCGCTCCAGCATGAGGGTGAATGCTCCACTATTTACCTTTCTTAGTCAAAAAAGGACATTTCACTTTTTGCAGTTATTTGGACTGATGTTGCAATTACCATATAGGAGGAATTGATAGTTCTTGTCGAATAGTACATCTCAACCCAATTAAAAAGATCATTGGGATCTGTACTGAAAAAATATGTTTTAATTCATTTGTATTTATATATGTATATATAGCAGAGGTGTGGACTCGAGTCACATGACTTGGACTCGAATCAGACTCGAGTCATCAATTTGATGACTTGAGACTCGACTTGACACAATCACAAAACACTTGCGACTCGACTTGGACTTGAACACCAAAGACTCGGGACTTGACTTGGACTTGAGCCCTCTGACTTGAGGTGACTTGATAATTTAATGCAGAGCTCTCCAGCACGCCGATCGCGAGATGCCGCTAGAAGAGCAGACTCCCGTCGGGGAGAGCAGATTCTCCAGCTGCTTCTACTCTGGCTGAGAATGCAGGCAGGGGCGGGACTTTATTTAGCTGGGCCACCATGCGGCCAATCATATGCGAGGACACGCTAGGATCATACCATTATGTGAAAGAAGGGTGGGGGGCACAGCAGGTGTAGTGGTACAGGCCAGCTGCACAGAGCGACGGGGAGACGGGGAGACGGATTTAAATGCAAGCGCGTCGGAAAAAGTCAAGAAATTAGCGAAAACCGAAAAAGAAGCAGCATCTGGCTGCATTTCAATGATATTGGAGAAAGCAAAGCTGAGTGCAGGATTTGTAAAATGAAAATAACATTCAGAGCAGGTTTTTTTTGGTAACCACTCAGGATTTATTGTCAGAGGTGGGAGAAGTTCAGATCTTGTACTTGAGTAAAAGTACCAGAGTGTAGGAATACTCGGTTACAATAAAAAGTCCTGCATTCAAAATGTTACAAGTAAAAGTACAAAAGTATTACCATCAAAATATACTTAAAGGTCCCATGTCACGGCCATTTCCACTGATCATAATTCCATTGTTGAGGTCTACTAGAATAGATTTATATTGTGCAATTTTCCAAACTCACATTGGTTTCTCATCCAGCATCTCTGTAAACTACGTGTATTCACTGAATTTCACTCTCTGCCTTTAACAGCTCGTTTTAGCTCCAATAGCTCCAGCCCCCACCCTCCCTGTGAGCACAGTGTGCTCTGATTGTGACTAATAAAGAGCAGTTTGATTATTGAGTATTATTCTGTTGATCGATGTCATTACATTTGGTGAAAAGCACATAATGACTTGTTTATGACTCGTTTTGTCAAAGTATAGGACTTGGACTTGACTTGAACTTGCCCATCCTGACTTGAGACTTGACTTGGACTTGAGCGCAAAGACTTGAGACTTGACTCGGACTTGAGCGCAAAGACTTGAGACTTGACTCGGACTTGCAAAACAATGACTTGGTCCCACCTCTGATATATAGTACATCATTTTATGTGCGCAATGATGTCTTCCTAGCACACCAGCATTCAACATTTGTATTCGCATTTGGTTTTCCAGCAAATTCAATTACACAAATTCAAGCTGCTAAATAAGAAGCTACATCACATCCAATCATATCTTTCTTACTTAATTGACAAGGTCATATTTAGTTCCTTTCCACAAAAGTAGGAATTTCCCCAACATTGTAAAGAAGGCATCAGGCTTTTATAGCCTAGGTTGATTTCAGAGCAACTTCTTAATGGCTAAAGAAATGTATTTCTGATTTGGTGTTTGTTCCTCCCCAGGCGGCCTCTCTGAAGGATAAGTGGGGTCTTGGCTACAAACCAAGCTACAACCGCTCCAAAAGCATCTCGGCGGCAGCGGGTCGCCCCCCTCTGAAAAGGATGGAAAGACAGAGGTAACAAGGGCAGCAGTAGCCACTTTCCCTGCTGTCACATCATTATGGAAGTGACACGATCAATGGCGCTTTATCCAGCATTTACTGTAAACAAACAAGCCCTGGTAACCTTTGGTGCTGATGGAGCGACATGTTTTTGAAACCCCTTCCCCATTAACCTTCTCACAAAGAGGATGCAATGACTCACAAATTACAATGTAGTGTAGAGGAAAGTAAGTGTTTTTCCCATTTGTTTATAGTAATTATGCAGATGCCTGTAATAATGTGGTAATTGTGTTAAAACAGTCGACACACTGTAAGACCTAAAGCAAACTGGAAAACATGAACTCTGAGCAGGAAATAAATGAGCTAGTATAATTGAATTCTGCCACTTGAGTTTAATAAAGAGTGAAACAATGAAAAATGTCATCATGAAAAACAAAAACAGCTTAAAGGAGGGGTAGGTAATTCACTTCAGAAACACTTTTTGTTATATTCCATGGAATGCTCTTAACATCCCGATAGCAATGAATACATTAAATGCTTTGACAAAAAATACATTAAAACATTTAATCTGTGGAAGCCGTGGCGCTGTAAAAAGCACAACCAATCATCTGAGCCGGCTAAAATAACTGGATGGCCTACGTGCCTGTCAGCCTTCCATCTGTGCACAAACGTATCTCGTGCCCTCATTGGTCATGTGCGCGTTCGTGTGTGTTGGAGTAGGGGCTCTGTAAGGAAGTCTGAAGGAAGGGGCAGATTTTTTTCGGCTGTGTACTTTCAAATTCTAGCGCACTCGAGCTGGTTTCTCCATTCTTACCTACCCTACCTACTGTATAACTGGCAAAACTTCAGGGTATTTAAATGTATTTACTTTGGTCCATACTGTATGTACGCAATTGAAAGTGTAATATATAACATTGCTTCAATCTCTGTAAGATATAAGTCAACCTCCTACATTAAGCAGTTTTAATTTGAAATAATGTTGTAAAGTCTGAGGGCAGCCAGGCTACAGTAAAAGTTATGGCCTATCCAACCAGCTAGCTAGTTAGCTAGTTGGCATTACTAACATCACGTATTTATCCTAATATTAATAAAATATCGGTTTTGCGTAGCCTCTCCAGCTAGCTAGCATTCCTAATGTCACATATTCAGCCTATCATTAATTCAATCTCTATTTGTGCAGTGTCCATCTAGCTAGCTAATTAGCAACGTGATGTATTTAGCCTATTATTTAAAGAAAATATAAGTTTTAAAGCTCATTGCTTTTGATATTTGTGCCATTAATTATTTTAATTAGTTGAAACCCAGTACTTACATTTGAAAGGATGTGCAAAAAAATGTAGCCTTTGAAAAATGCAAACACTGGATTGGGATAGAGCTATAAACTCTTACAGTTTTGTCAGATTTGGCAGGGAATCAGACAGGTTAAAGGCATTTAGAACTGTATAGTGAAAAAATACAATCTTCTGATGTTCTCGATGCTTCTCGATCAGTGTTTCTCAAAGTGTGGTCCGCGGACCACTGGTGGTCCGTGAGTGCCCCCTAGTGGTCCGTGAGTATATTAGTAACATTTCAAATTTGAAATAAATAAATACATTTAAGTTTTCCGCACTCTCGCGGGAATATCTCCGCAATGGAGCGAGCTTAAGTTTCGATTGCATGATATAGCCCAGCGCAACACCTTCATCGCACATGTTGCCACTAGTTTGTACCATTTTCAGGCAATTTGTAATTTGTTCTAGAAAAACGATGTGATTTGGGATATTTGTGGAGTTAGGTGGTCTGCGAGTGTGTTTTTTTGGTTAAGTGGTCCTTGGTATGAAAAGGTTTGAGAAACACTGTCCTAGATGTATTCATGTTTTTTTTAAATCACGTCACTGTGTCCATAGTTCCAGAATAGGAGATCTGGATGATCTACCAGATATGTGCGTGGATGCCTCCTCTCCTGGACCCCGGGTCACCTTCAACATCCAGGACACGGTAAACACATTTAAAAAAATTCTCCTATGAATCCCCAATTTTTGAAATTCACTGAGTAATCCTTAAGACATTCACATAATTATGTTAGCTAGCAGAAGTATGATCTTGACATATTTGTTCTTACCACAATAATACTGTGATAAAAGTAGATATTTGATCTCAAAGAGTTCATAAATCATCATCTCATTCTTCATTGTGTCACTGTAAATGTTCTTCATACCATATATTTACACGATGCTGGACTCGTATGTCATCTGGTTGAGAATTCTTGCAGTTTTACTCCAAATTTGGCTCAAAAGCAGAAGCCGATTTTCTTTTTTTTATTTTGGATGTTTTTAATAACATTTTTGTTTAATTGAAGATAAATAATCAGGCCTTCGAAGCTGCAAACTCACCCATCAGTCCTGGAGAGATATTCAAGGTATATGCTTGACAATTTGAAATTGAACTAATCAAAAATAACCAACGCCAACAAATACTTCCGTTTCCTCTTCTCTTCTAAAATGCAAAATCAAAACATACATAACCAAATCTTCAACCTCTAATGTATGGAGGGATTTTTCTAACAGCTCTGCATGGTGAAGCTCTGAATCAGCTGCTGTCTATCACAACTGCATGTATCTTGGGCATTCAATTAAAAAACAACTACTAAAAAGCCAAGATAATACGCATTAAAACAAGCTATAATAGAATTAGACAGGTATATAGCAATGAGCTATTTAATTTGTTCACATAATCCTCATATTGGCCCCTAAAACACACACTTTCTGTTGTGTAAAAATGACTAGTAGGGGACGCATGTTTAAATGTATATAAAATAAATTCACTCAAACATGGATTTGGAGAAATTACAATGTGTTAACGTACAAAACATTCTATCAATATGCTCACTTTAAAGCCACCAGACTCCATTGACAGAAACGTACATTTTACATTGACATAAAACACGCTGCATTCAAACTCAAAAGAAACACAAAAACTGTGTTTGTTTGTCTTCCCGAAAAATACTAAATAAATACAGAATATATACAAATAATTAACTATCATAACTGAATTTGACTGTTTACTGAGAAAAAAACAAACAAAGTCATATCGTCTACTAGCAAGGAAAACTTCAGAGAATTTATTTTATGAAACTGCTCAGTTAGGTCATTCAGTTCCCTGCCCTGATTACATTACATTGCATTTAGCTGATGCTTTTATCCAAAGCGACTTACAATAAGTGCATTCGACCAGGAAGATACAAACTTGAAGGAAACAGAATCATATAAGTACAATCAGGTTTCATAGAGCTAAAACATTTCAAGTGCTACTCAACTGGCTTTAGATAAGCCAGTCCTACAGTCCTGTAAAATTCTTGCTGAAATGATCCAATTGTTTTCATTACTCAACTCCAATATCCACTCTCTAATAATGACCCGGTCTCACTCTGCTTGAGGCCACATGACCGAGTTCACCTCAGTTGTTCGTGTTTTCATGGCCATTTGGCCTTAAACACCCACATACTCTCTGTCAGTGAAAAGAAACCACCAAAAAGACAAATACTCTTGATGCTCGGAAACATTTGAAGTCGGGATTAGTTTCAGAGGCATTCAGCAAACATTTCCACACTTTTAACTGACTTTCAGTCAATACCCCTCTTCTGTTGGTTGTCGATTGGGTTTTTTCCAGCGGTCATTAAGGATATAAGACCTGTAAAACTTTCTTGGGCATCTTTCCACTGTCTCTCTCTTGAGACAGATGTGTACCTATTCTCCGGTCGGGATCCCCATCTTCCTGTTTGTCTTTCATTCAGTGCATGAGCTCTCATCTTATCTGGGAACTGTTGCAGGCGGGTAGTGTTCTCTCATTGGACATGTCATACAACTAGGAACCACTTATGGTGTTTTTTGTCTTTGTATTTACATTTTGTATCTTGCAATATTATTTTGGAAACTAGGTGGCATTGATTAAATGCAGGGGGAATTTTTCCGTGTCCCTATATCCTCTTTGCTGGTTGTCGTCAACACACAGGTAGTTGGTTGTAGTGATTGTGCGTAAACACAATACAGAAGATACCAGTCACTATATCCAGTTGAGTTTGAGGTTTATTGAAGATGTTCTTGATGACTAGTTTTACCAGACGCTACGGACCTACAGAACAACTCTCACTTGCTTAATTGGACAAACAGGTAATGTGTAACTTCAATAAACCTCAAAATAAACTCGGTTTGGCGACGGAAATCTTCACTTCATCAAATGAACTGTCCAACCCTAACCATACAAACCAGAAAAGAGGACTTTTGGAAACGGAAACATTTGACATTACAATCTAATTTTAGTATTTAAAGATAAACTACTTGTCATTCATTTAAAAAACAAACCCTAGTGGTCCAATAACCAGAACACTACCTCCTTCAAAGTGTTAACCCCGTGGTTCCCTTCCTACTTAAGACATGTTTTTAAGTAGAAAGAACTTCCTGTGTGAGTTTGACTCTGTCCTCTTCTGAAGTTTCCTGAGGAGACAGAGGTGGACCTGTTGTCGGTCACCGTCGACGAGCCATCCCACCCTCATCATCACCTCCATCCTCTCCATTCTCCATCCGTTATGGAGGGCAATCACTCAGTGTTCAGTGCCCCTGGCACCCCCGCTGTCTTCTCACCCGTACTTCCATTCCAGCACGACGACATGAGGCGCGACGACCTGTCCTCCTCCTCCTCCGAAGACTCCGAGAAGGAGGACGAGTTTGAGCGGGAAAAACCACCGAGCTTCCGCAGGCCTTTGTGAGTTGTTGTGATGAGTGTTAGATGAAATGAGGCACCATTAGGTTACTTTATAGTGTTGCAGGAATGAGTCCTTAAACCCGGAAGTTTGCATTTTAGCACTTCCGGTTCCCTTATTTGTGTGTGTAAGTGTTTTTGTCTGGCTATAAGGCAATAAGGTCTGTGGTTAACACAACTTTTGTTTTACAACATAACAAATGTATGTTAATATCCCACTCTTTAATTTTCCAAGCTTCCATGTGTCATTAAAATGTTAGTTGCCAACATTCGAACATTAGCCACCTTTAAGCCTAACGTTAGCTTGATACTTCCGGCAATTGCATTGATGCTACAAAATTCATAAAAGTGTTCATCTGTGGCGATCATCCTGCCGCAGACCTTACTTTCAGCCATATTCCACCACTCTTTTGCATGAAAGCTCTTCTTTTCTGGTTTCTTTTGTGTTATGAAACAAGCTTCTTTTCCAAACATTGCCCTTCTTCTCTCTCCTCAGCCAAGCTTCTCACAGGAAGCCCTCGGGTTTCTCTGCTGTGAGTCAGCTGTTCAGCGAGCGCTGGCCGAGCACCGCCGCCAACCGCAGCTTCAGCGGCCCGACAACCGAGAGAAACATTGACTTTGAGCTGGATATCCGCGTGGAGATCGACAGTGGGAAGTGTGTCCTTCACCCCACCACTCAGCAGCCAGAGCACGAGGACATTGCCCTCAGGAGGTACGATTTAATGCACATTTTTATAAACAACTGTTATAGTGGTTTATACTGAAGCATATACAGTATATATACTGTATAAATCATTCATCACCCAAATCTGGGTAACACCTTTTAAACAAATGACCAAATTACTCAGAACAAAACCACATTTTTGAGATAAAAAATAGGCAAAAATAGTGAATTATTTGGACTATACTTAACATTAGAGGAACATGTCATTATGAATGATCACAGACTTGTATACGTCAACGTTTAGTTAGGATTCTGTTTTGAAACTCGTTCAAATGAGAGCACATAATAACACCAGATGCTATTAGTATAAATAAAACACCCCACATTTTATGCAAGTAATGATCATTGAGTTTTCTTGGAAACCTTGAGAACTTAGTAAGAAACCATCTTTTTGTGACAATTACATGAATTGACCCCTTATTCCAACATAAAAACATTGTCAGGGTCAAATAGGACCCGAGGAAAACAGGAAGTCTGACTAACTTTTCCTATTTTTACGACGTGTCCATCTTCCTTGGATTATGAAATCCAAGGAAGATGAAGCTTATCCATTGTAGATATAAATAAGACAACTCAACACAACTTTTCTGTAGGAGCTGTGATCACAGCCTCAGGAGTCTGGACCAGGAGTCTCCCCCTAAGAAGAAGAAGCTGCAGCCCACCTACACCTCCACCACCCACCTGCTAGCCGGGAAAAAGTGTCCCTCCACCCTGCAGACCAAATCCAACGACATGGAGACCACAGTCTTCTACATTCCAGGAGTAGACGTTAAGGTCAGCTTCTCAAGTCTTCCACAAGTTTCTACTATTTGAATTCCAAAGATGTTGTTATTTTAGCAATACAAATGGATTTAGTTCAATGACCAAAATAAACAAAAAATGTTTATAGAAAGTATGTTGTAGGGACAATATGCATCATGTTTTTATTTGTTTAATATCATTTTTTATAAACTTAAAAAAATTAAAAGTATTCTAGCAGTTTGACATTGTAGTATAGTGTCGCAGTCAGAGATTTGGAAACTTTTAAAACATGTTGTCCATACGTGTAGTTGGTCCATTAGACTCCTTTGTTTATTTCCATAACATAGTGACATCACTATGTTACATTTGCGCTTCTATTGGCTAGCGCTCGGACAAATTGTACACGATATGTTAAGGGAGGGATATTTATGACACATCTCTAAGCAGTTGACCAATCACAACAGAGCCAGCCAGCTAACCAATCAGAGCAGACTGGGCTCTGGTTTCAGACAGAGGGTGAAAGAGGTGCTGCAGCACAGGCAGTGTGAGAGAAATAAAGAGCTTTCTGAACATTAAAGCATGCAAATGTCAGAGTAAAAGCATCAAATACACATATGAACCTGAAAGGAGCATAATATGTCCTCTTTAAATGATGAATGTTGGCTTTATCCTTCCCTTCAGTTGCACTACAACTCCAAGATGCTGAAGACGGAGTCGCCCAACGCCTCCCGGGGATCCTCCCTCCCCCGCACTCTCTCCAAAGAGTCGAAGCTGTATGGTATGAAAGATATCAGCCCTCCCAATGCAGAACAAAGCAAGACTAACTCGCTCCTACCTCCCCCGCCCCCACCTATTCCATCAGGTACTGAGCATTCCCTCATTGTGACTGCATGCCCTAGAACCGTCTGTAATCACCGACACTACAGTGCCTCAGCACTCTGCAGTGATGATTTGACATCCTAAAGAAGACCAATGAGATGCATGCATCCTAATGTAATGAGTGGTTGAATGTAGTGAAGTACATTTACTCAAGCATTGTACTTAAGATAAAACAACACAAGATAGACCTTTATTAGGAACATTAAGGTGTAATGAATGAATACAAATAAAACAAAACACTAAGTAGCTAAATAGAAGTACATAGCTGTACATAAATGCAGATATGAGTGGATATATTTTTAAGAATGAATGAATATATATACATTCCTATGTGTACAGCAGGTGCAGTCTTATTTATATACAGTGCAAGACTGGTTCTCAGAGTACTTCTTGCTCCTACGTTTTTAAGTGTTAAGAGTTTATTTTTGTACACATTTAAACAAAATATGCAAAATCAAGAGGATTATTTAGCTTGATTCTGACAGAAGCATTAATCATACATGATTTTTTCAGTTTCAGCTAATTCGTACATTCTTTAAGAAAACTTGACTTGTATACCCTCCTTGGCCTGTGAGGTTCAAAGGGTTCGGCCATGAAATCAGGGTGCACCCTAGATAACAACTACCTCATGCATATTGATGCCAACGGAATACATCAAAGACTATGAAACAAAGTGTTTCAAAATGCTTCCATTGGATCTAAATCTAAGTTAAATGAACCTTCTCAAGCAATCACAACATATAGTCCAAGGTGCAGATGATTTAGAATCCCATGTGTTTTTGCAGCCAAAGGTAAGGGCAGTGGGGGGGTGAAGACTGCCAAGCTGTATGCCTGGGTAGCCCTGCAGACTCTGCCGGAGGAGATGGTCATCAGCCCCTGTCTGCTGGACTTCCTGGAGAAAGCGCTGGAGACCATACCTATCACTCCTGTGGAGAGAGGCTACGCAGGTCAGTTGTTGCAGCCGGTCAAAACAATACTAAAACCTAAAAGCAATGCTGCTCTTGCGTATCTGGCTTTTATCGTTAACTCTTGCATATTTATGTGACCCCCCCCCCCCCCCTCCAGCTGTGGCGACCCAGGAGGAGGACATGGGTCAGTTTGACCCGGTGGAGCAGCTGGAGGAATCCACCACCTCTCTGGTTTCCTCTTCCACATCCGCCTACTCCTCCTTCCCTGTGGATGTGGTGGTGTACGTCAGAGTCCAGGTACTGACGAGATTACGTTGACTTATTATCCCTTTTAATACTTATCTAACTTGATTTTCATCATATATTGTGGCTTCCTTTTTAAAAATCAGACAAAGTTGTAAAGACAAAATGTGTCATTTAAGCTTGTGTTGATTTATTCATATAATAATAACTGTGACCAGAGGCATGTTCTTGTTTGTACGTGTGTATGTATATATAAAAAAGTTAATAATTATAAATATATATCATACAAACTAAATAAAATAATGTAATAAATGCATTTATACTTTATGGTTTTGTGAAGCAGTTGGCCAAGGAAGATTAATAGATACCAGATGTTCTGCTTTATCGTCTTCCTTTATTTGGTTTTATTCTCTGCCTTGGGCCGCCCCCAGATCTTTAGGAGGGGTCCTCTCTTCTCATATTGGGCTGCCCCCAGACCGTTAGGAGGGGTCCTCTCTTCTCATATTGGGCTGCTCTCAG
>CALSBZ010046620.1:288977-305620 GCA_943591055.1 Gobionotothen gibberifrons
ACCGTTAGGAGGGGTCCTCTCTTCTCATATTGGGCTGCTCTCAGACCCTGTGGGAGGGAGCCAGTCAATTATGAGGCAGTTATTATGTTGTGCTTATTTCAATTGTATTTCTTGTCTCTCTGTATGTCTCGTTCGAGGGGAACTTGCCCTCAGCCATGACACCCCCACACCAGTCAGGTCAAACAAAGCCTCCCAAAGTAATATATATGACAAGAGACAATGAATCTGAGTGCTTGTTCCAATACTGGTAACCTTAGGTTGCGTAACCACGGTTCTCAGAGTAGCATGAGTGAGATGACTCCTCAGAGGAATGCGAAGGTAGACGCCTCCCATAGTGAGATATCGAAACAAACGCAAGGAAAAGGAACGTTAGTCTGCTTTAAAACCCCGGTCCTCAGGGTGGCATGTGTGAGTCATCCAAACAAATGCTACGAATGCTAACTTTTCACCTTGGTTGTCCTCCAGACCACATTTACCTTTCAAATTGTTCTAACAATTGCAGCTCATTAAAAGTGGAAGCTATTTAAAGATAGTTGAGTGTAAGCTATGGGAATAATTGTAATGATGTATTTAATATCTTCAAGTCCTGTTTTTTATTTCCAAAGCATACATTTAGACTTGCAGTTCCACACTTGACATCATGTGTCACTTGTGTTTGCAGCCCTCTCAGATCCGCTTCAGCTGCCTGCCCATGTCCAGGGTGGAGTGTATGCTCAAACTGCCCTCTTTAGACCTGGTCTTCTCTTCTAACCGCGGGGAGCTGGAGACCCCGCCAGGAGCCCACCCCACTGACGCACCCCACCCCCCCTCCTCCACCCCACCAGGGCAGCATATCCCCAAACCACCGCCCAGCAAAGGTATGTAGGGCATGTATTTGGGGAAAAGTGACTCTCTAATGCACATGTGTCAAACTCAAGGCCCGGGGGCCAAATCCGGCCCTTGGTGGATTTAATTTCGGCCCGCAGGATAATTTCTAATAACTATTAGATCTGGCCCTCCGGTATATTGCACGCACACCTTCACTCCATCCTGAGGATTTCCTCCGATCAGAGCCTGAGCCCAAACATTGATGACCTTGCACCCACGATGAGATGCCAAGTATCTGGCTTGAACTAGCATCACAGAGCAGCACACTGAGTTTGCATGGATGTTTCCTTCTGCACTTTTGTTATTGAGACAACAGGGCATGTTTGGTTTCTCTTTGAGGGAAATTTTGAAGCTTTGCCTGTGGAAAAATGTAATCATAAGAAATGACTGAGGAAAAGCTGCAGATAGAGCCATAAGAAATGAATGCAACTTATTTAATGTTTAATGTTGTTTTTATTGGCAATCATTTAAGCTTTGTTAGTTCCAGGTTTAATATGTGCAATAAGTTCATTACAATACGTTTTGCAATAAACATTGAACCAGTCCGGCCCTCCGCTAGTACGCATTTTTTCATTTTGGCCCACTGTGTATTTGAGTTTGACACCCCTGCTCTAATGTATGCAGAGATAATATGTAAGGGAAACACTTTAGCAGTTTCTGAAAGCCTCTCTCACATTGTGAGAGTGTCTATTAGCCCCCCCCCCCATGCCATGTCTGGGCCCTGTGTGACTTAATGTTGCTCACAGCTTGTTCACATCCTTTCATTACTTTGCTCTCCAGTCTGTCTTGTTGCAAGTTTAGTTCTAAAGCCAAAATAAAATGACATTCATTTCATGTGATTTATTCACTTTTAGCACTTTTGGATTTCTACTCTGTTTATCTTCCTCATATCCTTTATCAAAATGTATCATTCATGTGAAATACAGATGACACATGGCTGTCATATATAGGTTAACGTCACACACTCAGAGATCTCAGTCGGCTCTCTTGTGGTGCCAATGGTAATGAGCGCTAATTCTATTTGCTAGATGTCTCTTCCCATCACACAGGTCGCCCTTTCCGGTTAATGTCTGCAAAGACACTAGGGTTGCATTATTGGGACTAAAATAACTCTTTACTCTTATTTTTTACTGATATTGCAATTGCAATAACATGATCAAAATTGGAGGGAATTATCATTACTATATATTATCATTACTGAAACATTACTATTTTGATTATCATTGGAAAATATATTAGGATCATACTGTGATTTAATTAGTTATTCATTGTTATGATTTATTAGTACTTAAGTATATTGTAAATATGTGATGCCAATAATTATGTACTCTAAGATTTGAATGAAGAACTTTTACTTGTAACAGAGTATTTTACACTTTTAGTTTTGCTGCTTTTACAAGTATAAAATTGGATTAATTGTTCCAACACTAGTAACCTTAGGTTACTTGCATAATCCCGGTTCTAAGAGTAGCATGAGTGAGATGATTCCTCAGAAAGATATGGAGGAAGGTGCACCCCATAGTGAAACATCGAAGACAATGCTATGAATGTTCATGTAAGATGAAGTAGATAAAAGCAACTAAATGTGATCATCTTTGTTATTATTCATTCAATGAATGCCTTGTGAGTGTGACTGCATGTCTAATGTTGTCTTCTTCCATCCAGCTTCCCCATTGCTGGGGAGCCCTCTGGGCAGGAGCCGCCACAGCAGCAGCCAGTCGGACCTTAGCGCCCCCCCCAGTAACTCCTCAGGCCTCAGCTTCACTGCCTGCATGTCTGACTTCTCCCTCTACGTGTTCCACCCCTACGGCGCCGGAAAGCAGAAATCTGCAGTCACAGGGCTGCCTCCGGGCCCAGGGCCATTAGGTATGGAAGGAGAGAGGGGGAACATGTTGGAACTTTCTAATGTGCTAATAACACAGTGCTGCAGTTTCCTCTTTCAATGTGGATATGATGTACAAACCTGCAAGATCAAGGATGTCAAAACAGAAATCAGCTCCTATGTCTTTTCCTTAACCTCTGTGAAAAATGTCATGGGGTTAGGGAAAGATGCAACGGGGGTTCTAAATACTTCACACCGTGCGTTCTTATTGTGCTGTTTAAGGCGGGGTTAATAAAAGTTGACAACAGCGAAAATATCTTGGTAATATCCTAAAATAACAAAATTGCTTATCAAACACAAAAACACTGTGAAATGTTGACTCCATTTGATCATCTTACAGTAATTAGCGTAACATTTATAGGTCACCTGTTGGTTTAACATATTGTTGAAAGTTCTAAACTTATGAGCAAGTTACGGGATAAGACGGACAGCCGAATGGTGTGTCCGATAAATGTTGCAGACGCAAGAAAATGTGGGTTTGAAGCATTAAAGCTCCTTTCCTATTATCTTGAGAATTCTAACAGCTCTTATTATAGCTGCCGTTTAGCTACTTCTGGTTCATTTCACTTAGTAAGAAACATTCATAGTGTCACCATATGGCAACTAAGGTTGTGCTCGATCTGGTGCTATGGTGTGTCCTTAACGCAGTAACCTGGCTATACAGCCATATCATTAATAAAGGCAAAAAAGCCAAATAATTGTAGAGAAAATAAGTTTAGAGCTGGTAATTAGACGAGTTATCTTCATGATTATTTCCCTTTCCCTGAAGGTACAGTAGATGAGGAGCCGTCTTCAGTAACGGGAAGAAAAGACTCTCTGAGTATCAACCTGGAGTTTGTGAAGGTCAGCTTATCAAGGATCCGGCGTACCGGAGGCCCCACCTTCATCGAAAGCTTCATTCCTGCTAAAGGCGGCAAAATGGACACCACCCTTATCAACATCTCAGGTACACCGTCAAGATTTCTCTACGAGAGTGCGATCATACTGATTGTTTCTGTGTTGTCTGTTTAAGATTCAATCTTGAAATATTTGGAATTGAATTGGAAAACTTACATTTCCTGGAGGGGAAGATACATTACCAGGAAAAGTGAAGGAAATGCATAAACCTGTTTTGAAGTGATATATAACAGACAAAGATACTTGGCATGGATTTAAGGGATATGAAATATATTACAAGTCTGGAGCACTTCCTGAGGTTGTCTGGGATCGTAATCCTTTCAAATCTGCCACGTCTGCAATTTGACAAGTACAAATTCCACTGAAATCTCCTATCATCATTTTTCCGTGCCTTTTTCCTAGTGTGGTATTATGGAGGCGATGTTGCACAAAATGAAGGCCTTGACAGAATTTGTTCAAGGGGCTTGTCTCTACACTGCATAAAGACACATTCGCACAGGCATAGATGGTGAAGGTGTTCATGTTAAAGTATAATATTTTGCTGTAGAAGCCAATGTAATCACAGGTAGAGCTTGAAAGAGAGTTTATTCAAAGTAAATCACCAGCATCACCACAAGCTATTTCCATCCAAATTACATCTCAACTGATCTGCCACGACTTGCTGATTCAAAAGTAGGTTTGATGCTGTAACACTGCTTTTAAATACTAAAAGGCAGTTACAAAATGACTCAACTATAAGTTTACACTGTCAAAGACTTGTTATGTTCCAAACTTGAAGACTTCCAGCATCTTACAAGCATTCCGTAGTTCAAAACTATTGTTGGCCTTTACATGCCCTATTACCTATAGCACTTATAACAGAAGAATAGATTAGCTCCCGTGTTGCCTCGCCTTTTTCTGAGAGCCTTTTTTGATTTGAATCCAATGAGAGACGTGCATGCTATCATCGGCATCCTCATGGTAAAGCGCATCGCCAGCGTCTTTTTTTCCCACCGAGTGCGCCGCCATTTTTGTGCGGCCGCTCAGAGCACTTCGAGTGGAAGATATTTCAACTTTTAAAAAGGCCCCTGTGACGTCACTGTAGAAATTGCATGGAAACATAGGATTAGCATAGTCCAATATCAACTTATACAACACTATACAAAAATGGTGGTATTTATTCAATGATGTTCAACAGATAATGTCTTTTGCCATTCCAAAATTATATTTGTTCTTAAATATAAATATGTGCTTAGTTGTTTCTTGTTGTATCCAGTGGATAATATCAGTATATATGAGTAAAATACTGAGTCTTTTTACCCCGGTTTATGCGGCAATGAAGATCAGACGTTGGGGGAGGGGTTTCTCAATCTAACCATAGAGAGGCGAAGTCCCTCCCTTTCCGGGGGAGCTCCGTGGGACCTTATTTCAGAAAAAATATGCATTGAAGTCAATGGGGAGAGAAAGATTATCTTTCGATCCCGTTTGAATTGTGCCACGAATTACACATATGATGTTTGTCAATTTAAAAGATAATTTTGCAAGTCAAAAATAAATAAATGTGTCGTAAAACTGTGAAGTAACACATTTTGTGTGAAACGCTCAATGACCTACCTCTCCCGTCCCGCACCACACACCAAGACGGCCGTCACGTTGGCACATTTCACCTCTTTCTTTCAGAATGAGGCGGAAAGTATTAAAAGAGGTTAAAATCACTCCAAGTCTGGGCATGAGCTGTACATACACACAAGGGGAGTTAGTCGGTTCCGTAAGAGCCAGCATGCAGGACCGGGATTCTGGGATTTGTAGTCTTTCTAGTTGCATATTTTTCATAGTCTTATATTTCAGCAGTTTTACAACAAACTGTGACTTTTTTGACATGGAAATTATTTTTTTAAGATTGACAAACATCATATGTGTAATTCGTGGCACAATTCAAACGGGATCGAAAGATACGTTTTCTCTCCATTGACTTCAATGCATAATTTTTCAGAAATAAGGTCCCATGGGGCGGAAGTAGATTAGACTTCGCTAATAGGGCTTTTAGCAAAGTCGACAATTTTAATAAACTTGATGGGGCTACCACTAGACAGGCAGAATATGAAGCATATCTATCACAATGAGTCCATGAAGTAATGAATGGGACATGTTTACAACATTGGAAACGAGACTGGGGAGCACCTTTGATGAAAACAGCACCTTTGCAATCTGAATGCCAGGATGCACACCTTTTTTCCCAGTAGGGTTGTTTAAAGAAGTAACCTTTAAATGTGTGTCTCGTATATTTGAACAAATGTAATATCCTCCCCTCAGCGGTGTGCGACATTGGCTCGGCTTCCTTCAAATACGACATGAGGCGCCTGAGTGAGATCCTGGCCTTCCCCAGAGCCTGGTACCGCCGCAGCATCGCCCGCCGCCTCTTCCTGGGAGACCAGACCATTAACCTGCCAGGTGATTTTCTGACCAATCAGAGGCTTGGACTTGCCTTTTTCGGATGGTTCGAGTACATTCATTTAGTGTTTTGTTTCAAGAAAAAAAGCACCTGGTACCATTTAGGGCTGGTCAATATAAAGAAAAAATCCAATATCCCCATGCTATATAGTTGGGTTTACCATTGATGCTTTCACAAAGTAATTACAGCTTTATTTAGCATTAAATGTTTTTCGTAGTGTTGGGCATAAGGGATGATATCAAATACACAAAATAAATTTGATGAAATACCTCAATATCATTATTGTTATACTAACAACATAATTATAGGTATGACCATTTGTGGTTTAATGAAATATTTGCATTCACATTTTTGACAAAAAATCTTCAGTACAAATTATTTAAAGGTCACCTTTCATGCTATTTTTAGGCAATAGCATAGGTCTCAGAAATATATAAAAAAAACATGTCTATGTTTTGCTCAAAATACCAAGCAGATAACCCATTCATGCCTCATATCCCTCTATTTCACTTCCTGTTTCAAAAGTGCTGATTTTGGGTATAAAGCTTTATAAAATTGATACAAATAAAAAAGGAGCGGGCTGAGCTCATGCGGGACCCGGCAGCTACTGTCTAAACTAAGTACTGCCGTGATGAAACGCCATATCATGGATTATCAAGGATTCTTTCTGAAACAGTATGGAGCTCAAAGGCTTTCTCTCTTGCCGGTTATACCACAAGGTGAGTTCCTTTTTATTTCCTGCTTCTTCACACACATGCTCTCCAGTACAGGTTAGCTCTGAGTGTTAGCGATGCTAATGTAAACATGCACCGACCATATTACGTCCAAAACAGTCGGGCATCACATTTCCGATATGACGTTATATCGGACGAAATCTGGATCAGCTCCGTTGTACCCCCGTTTTTAGAGATTTGGGTACGGAGGAAAAGAGAGAGGGTTTTATTTTCTGACGCTGCGTGAGTTCCCTGACACACCGGGGACACATATTTATATATAAAATACATCAAAAAGTGCATTTTGCATGATAGGTTCCCTTTAATGAATTAGCTGGTAAGTGTTAATAATTTAAGAGCTAGCTAATTCTGATGAATTCTCAAATTAACTTCACTGTAATGCAGACTTCATACGGGCCCTATTTTGCATTTGGTGGAGGCAGGACATCTGCAACACATCTCTAAGCGTTTGACCAATCACAACAGAGCTGGCCAACTAACCAATACTGGGCTCTGGTTTCAGACAGAGGGTGAAAAGCGGTGCTGCAGCACAGGCAGTATGAGAAAAATAAAGGGCCCCTTTCAAACCAGAGAGAACACAAGTGACATCACAATATCCAAAATCTAACATGATATCTAGATTCCTATCGCAATAACATAAAAGAAAGAAAAAAGGAAAGACAGGGGTTGCAGTCGGATAGTTTTAAAATCAGCTCCTAAGTTCTAACTCTATCGTCTATCCCTTGACCTCTGAGTGAAAGGTCACGGGGTTAAGGGATAGTGCATAGGAGAATTCAAAAGGATGTAGGAGAAGAGACTGCAGTACTTTAGAGAATCCGACTGCACTTTCACTATCCGACGTGTTTATGATGCGCCAGCGGACGTCCTTTTGTGCGTCTGCTGCTGTGGGGAAACTATGGAAACCACAGTTTTCTATACAGCGGACTACAACATTGATGTTTAATAAGAACGAGGGACTATTGTAAACTCATCTAGAGACTCTGCACCGTGCTCTGATGCTGTTGCTTTATGCTTTATGAACGTGGACAACAGAGAAACATAATCTTCATGACCAAAGTTGGAATTGAAATAAAAAAGGAAAGTGAAACTTATGCTCGTCACCCTCTCCCTCCGGTCCACATTAATACAAATGATCCCAATACGTATGATTGTATGAAAATATCAATACAAATGTATTTATTATAAACGTTAGTCCTTAACATCTATCACTGTGTATATCACCATTCAAACATCTTTTAAAAGTTGAACAAACCCCACACAGCTCAGTAAAGACTGTGAAATGTTGACTTTATTTGATAATATTTCTCTTTTTGATTATAAAAAGACGATTATAATACTGATGAACGTTAAAAACAAAGCACTTTGGCAACTTACCACATACGTTTTAAAAAGCTTAATAAGCACCGTAACTTTCATGATATATTTTCTCCGTCATAATCGTTTGTTTCCGTGAACGGCCGACTGTTGTGTGACGGCAAATGCTGCGGCTGCAAGGCATTGTGGGGCAGCATTTTCTCCTCTCCTTTCGGTAAGGGAGGTCCAGTGGTTCCTAGGCTAAAGGAGGTTATAAAGGAAGTTTGAAACCTCCTTTCCTATCATGTAGACGAATTCGAACGGCACTTATCATGGCTGCCACTGAGGTACTTCCGGATCATTTCACTCCGTTAGGAAGGTTCCTAAGCTAAATTGACTATTCAACTGCAACCAGGGTATTTATATGTAGAACTCCAAAGATCTAGCAAAGCTGTCAGACAACTCAATAGGAGACTGGGTCTTCCAGGTAAATGGATAAAGAAATAATAACTCCTCGATAAGGCAGAGTTTGCTCAAAATATAGATCAGACATAGCCAAAGATGTTGTGAGTTGTGAGCAATGTCAAAAAAGAATTCCTCACCTTCAGGACAGAGTTTTGTGAGTTCCATATGCTAAACAAATATTTTCTTAGCAACATGTGCTAAATGGACTGCATTGATATAGCTGTATCTTGCTCAAGGACATATTGACATGTTGCCTACAGGCGCTGGACATCTAACCACCGACAATCAATTGATTGTGAGAGAAGTACATAATAGAAATGTGGCTTTTCTGGGAAACACTCCCATTTGAAATGCGTGACTTGAAGGTAGCGGTAAAAATGTAGTAGAGGAAGCTGATATTGAGTTTGTAGCTGAAGGAAGGAGGCCCTTGTATTATCCATGTAACAATCTCCAATGCAGCACAGTGTGCTTCCCCTTCACACTACACACACTGTCCATCCGTTTGAACTAGTGAGTCAGGGGTGAGACAATCCAAAGAAGGTATTTTATTGGATTCAAAATCTTCAGGGAGTTTCTGGGAATGGAGTTATGATCAAGTGTTATTTTAGGAAGGATGTGTTTGGGAAAATAGCAGTTCTGAAAGGTTCCGGAAACTGATGGATTTGTTTTTGTAACAAAAGTGGAGACAGAAAAGGCTGTTGTCAGATAATATGTTTGTGTATTGCTTCTCACTACATTTAGCACCAACTGTGCCACAGTGGCCACTGGTACATCCACTGCCTGTATGTTGTCACAAAGTCATTTGCTGATAGATAGTAAAAATGGAAATTACATAAATGTACCATAATGCAGCTTTTAAAACAAGGAACATTTATGCCATATTATGAAATGACGATATCCAAGGTCTATTACGATTTCAAGTAATCTGATGTCACAATATGGAAATAATATTGTTATATTGCCCAGCCCTAGTTCATTGTTGACGTTTTATTAAAGTATTGCTCCAATAGCTTGGCCTTCAAGTAAAAAAAACGCTCCAGGCAACAGAAATAAAAGGAAAAGTGTTTTTGATACAAAGAAATATGGAAAGGAAACTCCTCATTTCACAGATGTCAGCCTCCTAATCTCCACAGGTTTGGCTTGTGTTTTTTTTAATATCCCATCTTGCTGACCTTCTTTCGACCAACATTTCCTCCCACTGCTCCATGATGACATTTCCAAGGCTGTCCTTTTAACATACATCTCTCAACCTTTACCTTGCTTCAGCCTCTGGTCCTGCCACCCCTGACTCGGCGGAAAATGTAAACCAACACCTGTCCCCGGAGTCGAGCCGGAAAGCCTGGAGGACGTGGGACGGCAGCATGGGGACACAGCACATGCCTCAATCCCCAAACGTGTTTTCAGAGCACTCCGCAGGAAGCAACATGTCTCCGGGAGGCGTGGGGCACCTCAAGTCCCCGGCGCCCGGACGCACCAGGAGCGTGTCGGATTCCTCCGCTCCCAGGAGAGGTGAATCAAAAACTCTTTCAGGTGAAACTTAGATAGAGGGGTTCATACGTGACAAATCTTTGTTGGTCAACCCGGGAGTTAGCATCTCCCTGGTTCCCTCGACAAAAAGCCAACGGTATTTCTCCTTTGGATTGATTTTAATTGCAGAAAAATAAGATATTTTGTAAACGTATATTTATGATTGTTAACTCGTTTGGTTAAGCAGGACTTTTAACACCACTTTATGATTTTTGAAGTTGTAATGCAATTGTCAGAAGTAAAAAGCTTAAAGGTGACCTATCATGCAAAAAAATGTGTACGTCTTTTATACATGAATATGTGTCCCCGGTGTGTCAGGGAACTCACCAAGTGTCAGAAAACACAACCCTCTCTATTTTCCTCCATACCCAAATCTCTTAAAAAGAGGCTGCAACGGATCTGATACAGACTGATCCAGATTTGAACACTTCTATGACGTCACAGAAGTGGCGCTACGGCTATTGGGCCAACTCCACCAATCAGGAGGAGACAGCCACGGACATTGCCGTTCGAAAGCGCTGGAGACGCTGTAGTACATATGCCAGGCCTGTAGATGGTGCTGTTCTCACAGAATCAGCCCATGAAAAGACAGTGTTAAATTGAGCGAAATGAGGAATGGCTAAAATGCATGATCTGTTTGGTATTTTGAAAAATAAAAAGTATAAATATGCCTTATATAGGTATGGTCCTACACTATATTATTCAAATATAGCATGATAGGTCCACTTTAAGTTACCTTATAAAGGAACTACATCACGGTGGCATGGCTGTGCATCACCACCGCTAAGCTAAAGGCGTCTGGCACTCCCCTTTCCTTTCACTTGTTAGCAACCACTGTTTTTAAGACAAAATGAAGCATGTGTGGGACATTTTAATGACATATTTCCTGAAACAAAACGTGATCCAACCATCCAACGCATCTAACCTAAAGCAGGAGCTTTGAGAGGAGCCTACCACAACTGGTCAAATGCTAACTAATTATTGGGTTTTAGGACAGGATTTCTTTACTCGTGTGTGCCTGTTTTCCACAAGGTTCATTGCTGCAAAAGAGCTCAAATTAGGTTATAAATGAACTACATCACAGTTGAATGGCTTCACATATAGCTAAAGGTGGCTTATTTCCGGCGTGATGAGGTTTTTAAGTCTTATTTACTCACTTGTTAGCAACCAAATGTATAACACATCAAATCTCCTTTCTCCTAATCTTTGTTCATTCTCTTCTAGACTCGGTGACAAAAACCTCCACCCCTTCCTTCAGTAAAAATGCCAAGACAGCAGGTCAGCAGGGTGCGCCGTGGGAGACACTGGTGGTGTTCGCCATCAACTTGAAACAGCTCACCGTCCAAATGAACATGAGCAACGTCATGGGAAACAACACGTGAGTGGTCATCATTTCTCTTCCTCTTACTGTATAGTCCCGACATCGTGTGGAAATATCTTCGTTATTAGTTATAGATAGATGGAATGATCTGTCGTTGTGTCCCTGGGCAAGGGATTGCTCAACAGTATTGAGGATATGTAAAAGCTTTGGGCACATGTAATGTGATGTCAAATAATATGATGCCACAGCCAGGAGATGGCTTGCTTAGCTCAGCATGAACGCTTGAAAACAAACAGAAATGATATAAGGTGTTACTTTGTGAGTGACTGAATGTGAACCCTGCTGTTTGTATCCTGTGGAACACAGATCACATTATATAAAACGCTGTCAACATTACACCTTTAGTGTAAGAGAATGAATGGTCAATATAAAACTGTAAACTCAGAAAGGTGTTGGCTAAGCTGGACACTCTCAGCATCATTTGTACTGTAAGCGTAATCAGATGCTACATGAACACTTGGGTAGCGAGATACTTCTATGGGGAGTCTCCTTGCTGCATATTACACTTTTATCTCCTGCTGCACTGATATTCCAGCCCTTAAGGTCCTTTAGCGCCCACACTTATGGGCTCTATTCATCTCTTATACACCGAGGTGTTTCACGGTCACTAGGATATGCAGCCGTTACAGCTTTCATTGCTACAGTTATGGCCGAATTGCAGAAAAATCCCGCTGATTCATTGAGGGAAAACAACACATTCATAACCAGAGCTGTTCTGTTTCATAAGCTCTCTGTCATTGTAAAGGTAAAAGATATCTTCCTCTCTGGAAAGGTCTGGGCTCACATAAGTCTCCTGCCTCTTCCTCACAGAGTGGAGGTACTCTCACGCTCTGGTTTAAATTATTTAGCACTTCACAACATTCTTTCGCCATGAGAATACTCCGGAATAGGTGTAGTCTTTGTTTAAAACAAGAAGACAAAAAAATCAAGCGAATGTCCTGATAAATGCAATGTAATGTAATAAAGACATATGTATGAGACACGTTGAAATAACAGTGCACTTAGAGAAACAATGTTGTCATTGTTGATTCTTTTTAAATGTTGGAATTTGGTCTAATGGTCTCAACAACAACAAAACATGGATGGTTCCATTCTAAGTTCTTTGCAAGAAATTATAACAATCACAACTTTCATTGAAGGATCATGTTTTATCTAAATGTATGGCATCTGTTGTCAACAGTTGGCATTATTTGCTGCCATTAAACCAATTTGACATGGTTGTAAACAGACATCCTGACTAAACTTTGAAATAAACCATTCCATCAATAATCATCCAGATGTCTTGAAGAACACCGTCAGGGTGAGCAGGATCCAGACGTGAAGCCTATTACACGGCTACTATCTAAGTGAACCAACATCTTGACTCACAACATTGATTCAGATTGTTTTTACTGATTTAAAAAATGGGTCTGAACTGCGGCGACAGCAACTTAGCTTTAAATGACGGCAGCACTGATCGAGATGTTCTCTAACTGTCCAGTCTGTTCACATTTTATTTTCCATCAACCCGTCTTTAAACACTGCCGGAGCCCATACCGTGTTCCCATTAGTGTTTACTTCCTGTCCGTGTTCTTCTGTTTATTTATCTGACCCCCAGCGCTCTGCCTTGTAATCTCTTCCCTTATCTTGCGCTGTTTGTCTTTTTTTTCACTGGGTGCAGTTGTTTGTTGTCCACAACTGACGTTAAATTGACCGGACTTCTTTCTGTGGATTGATATGACTGCACATTGTCCCTTGATCCTCCTTATCAATAGTCTGTTCTCCTTAGCAGCAGTCTGTTAGCGAAAATAACAGACCCCTTGAATGTCCAAAATGACCAATGAGAATTAAAGATTAAGTAATTAGCTTTAAAGGTCTCCTATCATGCAAAAGGCACTTTTTAGTGTCCTTTATACATAAATATGTAGATATGACGTAATATCAGAAATGTGGACCCATGGCACTATCAGAAACGTTGCTATCAGAAACAATGCTCGACTGTTTTGGACGTAATATGGTCTTTGTTTACATTAGCAAGCATCGCTAACACTCAGAGCTAACCTGTACTGGAGAGCACATGTGTAAAAAAGCAGGAAATAAAAAAAGGAACTCACCTTGTGGTAAACCTGCAAGAGAAAAAGCATTTGAGCTCCATACTGTTCAGAAATAATCCTTGATGTGGTTTGGAACATGATATGGAGTTTAATCACGGGAGCATTTAGCTGAATCTGTGGCAGAATTCTGAGCAGGCACAAGCTCCCCCTCCTCTTTGTTTTTCTTCAAGCTAAGGACCCCGAATCAGCACTTCTCTAACAGGAAGTGAAATAGAGGGATATGAGGGATGTCTAAAATGCATGATCTGTTTGGTATTTTGAGCAAAACACATCATAGACATGTTTTTTATATATTTGTATATATCTGAGACCCATAATATATGCCTAAAAATAGCATGATAGGAGAACTTTATTAATAAAAGTAAATTATTTCTACCAAAACCAACTATTGCAAATACAAAGTATTCATTCCTATTTCATTCATTTGTATTGTTTTTCTTTTATATTAAACAAAAACACCCTGCCTCTCTTACCATTGCTTTGAAAGTCTGTATCGTAGTTAATGGACACTACACAGCCTTGCCTACGTTATATAACAGACTCCCTACTGTTTAATTATCCTTTACAAACTCCTCTACAGCTCCACACAAAAACCTTAAGGGATATTACTGTTTGCAAGCATGCCCTAAAATGATGCCTTTTAAATATAAGACTTGCTGACAGTTTAAAAGAGGGCTCAAAACATATTGTTTTAATATAGCTTGGTATTAACTGGTTTCAAGCTTCAAATCCCATTTAGCCATTTAGTCTTCAGGGTATTATAGTAAATAAGTCATGACAGCGTCACAGCAGGTTATTTTCCTGCACTGGTCCACTACTGACTTAAAGATTCAAAAGTGTGCATGTAAATGGTCTTCAATGGCCCCCCCGCCTGAAACACCTCAATTGGACTCCTTTGTTTACTTCTGTAACATAGTGACATCACTATGTAACATTTGCGCTTCCATTGGCTAGCGCTCAAACACATTTCATAGGATATGCTACGGAGCGGGACATCTCTTAGTGGTTGATCAATCACAACAGAGCCGGCCAGCTAACCAATCAGAGCAGACTGGGCTCTGGTTTCAGACAGAGGGTGAAAGAGGTGCTGCAGCACAGGCAGTATGAGGAACATAAAGAGCTTGTCACAGTAGAGACACTACATACTGATATGAACCTGACAATGAGCAGCATTTAGTCCCTTTTAATACTAGCAGAAGTCAATGAACACAGGACTGAATAAAATAAGAATACATTCAATCATACATTAAAGCAACATTTAAAAGTTGGGTCTTCAGTTGGTTCCTAAAAGTATTAATGTAATAATGTTTTGATAATGGTAACACCCATATCCTTCCTTATTGTCTGTAGCTTTAGTTTTTTCTGCTGAAGTCCTTTTACAGCACTCTGTACATCGAAGGTTCTGTTTAACTTAATTCATTCATATCGGCATGTTTTTCTAAAACGCTTACATATTGACTGTCGAGGCTTGCTGATCTTTCCTTTTCCAGTTTCCCGTGTTTATTCCCGTGCAAGTTCTCGCAACCAGAATCCTTCATGTTTCATGTTGAGCTCTCGTACATTATTAGCGAGCGCTCACCGTCTGTTTGCCCTGCAGCTGGACCACGAGCGGGCTAAAGAGTCAGGGCCGGCTGTCGGTGGGAAGCAACCGGGACCGAGAGATCAGCATGTCCGTGGGCCTCGGCCGCTCCAAGCTCGACTCCAAGGGCGGGGTGGTGGGCGGCAACATAGACGTGAACACCCTGGAGATGGTCTGTGAGTAAACAAAGCAACAACCCTGCACATTTCCTGCTACTCTTGTTCTAGAAGACCGTATACTAGATATAAACCTGTGCTCCACACAGGCTTGGGAGGGTTACTTTCTAAATGTATTCTGTTACAATTACTAGTTACTTGTAACAACATGTCATCTAATCTAGTGATTATTGTGAGTAGCACAATATAAGAGTGTTATAACCTGATTACTTTCCTTTTGGACTACCTCAATATCAAATGCAAATACAAGAGAAAATACATAATAAGATGTTTTTTAGTTAAGTGTATTATGTAGGACAGTGTTTCTCAAAGTGGTCCGGACATTGGTAAACTGACAGGACATAAATCCACGATTGATTTGAATGTAACCATATATTGGTGCCGATCATCAGTCTCAAATGACGTTATATAATTTTTGTATGTGATTTGTGAAAACCTCAGAATCTGTATTTACCGCTAGTCAAATGACAGCGAATGTTTTCTCCCAAAAAGGGGCGTGGTCATGACGTAGAAAGAACCCCGATAGGTTGCTCTCATGTTCGATCAGTCAATCTACCCTACAGTGTTAACCAATCACCCTCTGTTTTCCAGCCCACATCTCGGAACACCCCAACCAGCAGCCTAGCCATAAGATCCAGATCACCATGGGCTCTACAGAGGCGCGGGTGGACTACATGGGCTCCAGCATCCTGATGGGGGTCTTCAGTAACGCTGACCTGCAGCTGCAGGACGAGTGGAAGGTCAACCTGTGCACCGTGGACACCAGCCTGTCGGAGAAAAGGTGTGGGGACGTCTGCAGAAGCTCTTAATGCTACCCAACGCCTCTGCTCCTCAAAATATATACTTTTTAGACCAGTTGAAACGTATTCTCCAGAAACAAAACAAAGACTTATGTATATCATCATACCAGTCTTACAGTGATGGGCTGCTGTTAAGGCCATTTCCTTGCAATTGCTTTTCTAGCAGCAAGGTCGGACAAAAAACAATTTGTATGAATCAGAATGTTTGCATCTGATCATAATTATCCATGTAGCAAAGTATAAAGGAGTTTGAGGTGTTTTAATGCAGTGCAGTGCGAGACTACATAGCAGGGCCGGTGGGACACTACTGAATGAAATGGGGCAGAGAGGATAGTGTGATGCTTTTACAGGTAAAGATATAGAGCGGTGCAGAAATGATTCCTGAAACACGGAAAATACTTTTATCACTTCCTGTCCTTACATCTTGAAGTAAGGGTGTTTTGAACATGATTTTGGTTAGATGCCTGAAATACAATCTGTGGTTAAGACACGTGTACAATATTTTCACGTTTTGTCAG
>CALSBZ010046620.1:305630-338484 GCA_943591055.1 Gobionotothen gibberifrons
GCCTTCTGGACGGAGGCTCAGAAGATCTGGGAGGACGGTGAGACAGAATGTTCCATGTGCAGATGGAACTAAAAAAACACTTCATAATCAACATTTCAAAAGAAGTAGACAGGACAAATGGCTGTCGTCGCAGCTGGATACTTTTTTCTTGGGTTGACCTTCTGTCTGACTGTCCTTTCATACCATTCTTTTGAACAAAATATCTGAAGAAGCCTGGAGGCCTCACAAAACACATTTGTGGCCATGACTCATATGCTAATTTGGAGAATTTCCCAATAATGTCTAATATCCCCAAACGTATCTCTGTTAGAGGTCATGCCTCTTAAAGCTCTCAGCTTCTGTTCAAGCAGTGGTGGAAACGTTTTCAGATCCTCTACTTAAGTAAAAAATATTTATACTATACTGAAAATAACTCTATTTAATGTAAAAGAACTGCATTAAGAATGGAAATGAAGTACTGTAAATGTATTAAAATATGTAAATGAACATGTGAAATTGTCAAAAGGTGGTAAACAAGAAGCTAAATCACATCCTATGATGAGAGTTGTTGCCTTTAATCATTCTTTGATCACTGACTCTGCTCCTGTCCCAGGCTCCCAAGATGATTCCACCTACATAGTGCAGACACTGGACTTCCATCTTGGTCATAACACGATGGTGACCAAGCCCTGCGGGGCCCTGGAGAGCCCCATGGCCACCATAACCAAAATAACCCGGAGGCGGCATGAAAACCCCCCACATGGAGTGGCCACGGTCAAAGAATGGTTCAACTACGTCACTGCCATGAGGAACGAAGGTAACTGGTTTCCTTTATCAACGTGAATCGTTCATTTTGCATCCTGAGGTCACAGGGATGCATGTTCCAACCTTTATGATTCAAACTTCCAACGCTCTCTTTTTCCAAATGTTAAATCTGAATACCTTGTTGGCATCAGCTTGCCATGTCTAATAGTGAAAACACTATATGGAATAATGACACTGACTTTTTTAAATTATTTGTATTAACGATTCACAGAATGAAGTCTTTATTGAAACAACAGGGAAATAGTCGACATGTACAAAGAACCAGGAAGAGCCAATGTTACATTGCAGTGGTATAACTGGGCATGTTTTTAACATAAACCATCAGTAACCCTGGGTGATCTGTCTAAAATGATCAGTATAGAGCAGTGGTCACCAACCTTTTTAAGGCCAAGATCCCCTTGGTGAAAGGAGAGATCTACCTATTGCAGAATTGAGTGAAAAAGACAGCCCAGACCGTACTTCCAATTTGAGGCCTTTTATGCCGGCTAATTGCATCTGAATTACATCAAATCATTTTGTGCAACTTCCAATTTGATTAAACCAAGAACACAACATAACTAACATGTCAAAAAGGATAAATATATATACATCATACCTATCATTTTAAGTTTCATTCATTCCTTCATTACAATCCTAAATATAAATGTATGTAGCTTATTTTCCGTTTGAGTGAATGAGTATATTATTTTGTTGACAGCAACAACAACAAAGAAAAAAATAACATGTTGCAGTGAGCAGATAACAAAGTGCCATTTTAACTCTGAGGCTTATCCACTGAAGCTTCATGCAAGTGCAACATTTAACATCAACATTAAAACTAGTTATTTTAACACAAGTCTTACAAATTCAAAATTATAACAACATTCTTTATCCGTGCACAGACGCATTTTAAAAGGTTTCTCGTCTGCCGTCTGTCTGCAGACTTGTCACAGCATTAATTCATGGTTTTTACTAACCGGTATCAGTATGTTGTTACGTCGGCATCATTTTGAAACGTGTATTACAATTTAATCACGGTAAACTATGTTCATCTTGTTGTAGTTGGTATCTACCATAAGTGCAGTGAGTTCAAAAATATGCAGCATCACTTGAAGTCAGTCTATTATTTTCTGGAGCGACAAGGAATGTCTCAAAGATACGTCAATCAAGTGGCACCTGCTAACGGGGTGGTGGATGATAGGCTTACATCTATAAACTTTATTACAAAAAAAACATTATTATTTATTTTTGTACTTTTTTTTTTTTTTTAACAGTTTGCGCGACCACACTCGCGATCGACTGGTTGGTGACCTCTGGTATAGAGTGTTGCAGTGATGAAGTCTTTTTGTAGGCCGACCAGGAAGTAAGCATCACAAGTGCTCCCTCGACAAAAAGCAATCTTTTATGCCATTGGTTTTGGGAATATTGCATAAAATAAGCTCTATGGCAAACACACCTTTATGATATTTACATTGTTTTTGTTCTGGAGGATAATCGTCACATGTTTGGATTTTTGAGCATAAATGCAATCTCAAGAAGTAAAAAGCTAACGTTAGGCTACAAAACGACTTACCTCGAGGTCTTAGGTCAAAAGATCTCTTAAACTTGTGTTAAGTAAAGACCTTATTTCAGGCTTCTAACTAAAAACACATTAAAAACCATCAACTTTGAGACGAGGTAGGCCACAGTGCTAAAATGCTAACTCATTCCTGGGTTTTTGGACTCATTCCAGCACCACTATTGGAGGCAATATCAATCCTCTGGAGATCTGCGCATCCCTTATCAAACAAACTGCATGTTTTGAGTGCGTACTCACTACCTTTGTTGATATAAAAGTATAATACAGTAGAGTTCTGTAACAGCCCATTTAAATCAGCACCTATCTAAGATATAAAACATTGTAACCTTTATGAAATCAGAATGGATACACGGTTAGTGCTTTAAACTGCATTGGCTTCATCTCCAGTAACCTCATAAAGAGCTAAATGCTTGCTTCATTGTAGTAGTTTCTCAAACTTTAAGCATTTCTCAACTTCAGACAGCTTTGACTTGAAGAAGACAGACACAGCGTTTTCTCTTTCCCTTTCTTTCTGGCTTTGCGAGCAGCTGCTTATCTTCCATGTAAAGCAGATAGTATTTCACAGAGCATGGGAGCAGAGCGGTGTGAACACGACCGTAAAGACTTTCCACGCCTCTTATCTCCCGTTTCAGAGCTGAACCTGCTCAGGAACGCTGAGGCCAACAACCAGGAGGGCGGAGCGGCTGCCAAGAGCTCCAGCCTGCTGAGCAGCTTCCGCAGCTCCTCCAGCTACAACCACGAGACGGAGACCATCTTTGCTCTTCCCAGAATGCAACTGGACTTCAAGTCAATCCACGTACAGGATCCTGAAGAACCTTCGCTAACAGGTGATGAAATGGAGCATGATCAAATATGTTGTCTTTTTAAGGTCACACTGTATCTTTACATGAGTCAGCAAATATTGTGGACAATGTTGCCCCTGACTAACATGACCTCGGCAGAATCACATAAACACAAATATTTTATCTGTAAAAAAAAATCGTTAACCACAGTCCCCTATCTTTCAACCCGAGTATATCAGGCTTGCTAATGCTAACGCTAATGCTAATGCTAACGGTGTTGAAGAAGGTTGAGTCTCAGAAGCAATGGTTTGTCTCTGCTTCAGATGTTTTTTTCCCTTTTCTTTCCAGACACCGACAGCAAACCCAAAGTGGAGTGCAGCGTAGTGACAGAATTCACAGACCACATCTGTGTCACCATGGACGCCGAGCTCATCATGTTCCTTCACGACCTGGTTTCTGCATACCTGAAGGAGAAGGAGAAAGGTTTCACATCATTCATTCATTACTTAGAGGGATTGTTGGAAGGGGGGTTTTATCAGATCCTTTCCAGTAGTGAGTGTAGCCTGCAGTAGAGGGTCCGCATGCCCCTAATTTGGTAATAACAAACAGACGGAAGCTAGACAATGTCCTGTGGAGGGCGGGGGCAGCAGCAGAACATATTTAAGACACCTACAAATATCAATATCATATAGTGCAGGGGTGTGCAACGATTTTTCACTGAGTGCCACATACAGAGAAACATGCAGAGGGCTGGGCCACATGTGACGTTTATAAGTTATAATTTAGCTAAATCAATTAAATGTAGGTTAATTATTCTTAATAATTGAATATGCTTAAAGAAAGAAAACAGACTACATCACAGCTCACCATAGGCTCTAATTATTTTCATTTTGTTACAAAATGTTTTGGTATTTCAAGCTTGGGCTTTTTTTATCAACAAACATTGGCCTTATTAACACATGAATACTGTGTAATATATATTTCTAAATATATTTCAGACGAACATTATAAGTGGAGCACGAGTTTCAGATGTCGGTCATATTCCATTATTCTTTTAGAATTAGCTGAGGGCCAATCAAAAATGGATACGCTATATTAAGAATATAACATTGTTCTACCTTGCCATCCTAGAGTGCTTTCTGACCGCCAGCTGAAGCTGTTATGTTGCTCTTTACAAACCACCAGACTCCATCGACAAAACACACATTTGACCTGGAAGAACAAACGGGTTGCTGCCTCGATCGGTGGAACTGTCCAAACTAACAAATTGTGTGACTGCGATGAATTCAAACTAAGTCACACAATAACTAACAAATGAACTGATCAAGACAGCAGGAGAATAGGAATGGAGTTATTTAAAAAGCGTCCCATATAACTGCTTCATTATAGCCCACAGTAGTACACTGCTTCCTGCTACTCCTGTCTGTTTCTATTGTATACACTGACTATGGTTAATGACCTCATAGAACCCAACTTCAAACAATCCGAACATTCCCTTTAACCTTTCCAGTCAGTGAAAAGACATCCACAGTCTCTGCGACATCTCCATGAGCAAGGACTAGTTCCATTAGAAAGTGAGGATAGAAATGAGTCGTCAGTCCAAGGAGAGATAACAATATAAAGCACATCTGTCTGCCTCTGTCCCTGTGAAGCCGTTTGAGTGCAGTCGGACACATTTTGTAGAGCGGTAGGAAACTGAGGCAGCTGAGAGGTGTCTTTACGAACAGTGTGTGTGGGGGGGGGGGGGCATTTGAATGGCCTCTACATTATCACGGAGGAACAGATTAGCAGCCTTTATGCAGACGAGCTCACATTCTTCGTGACAAGTAGAGTGGTGCCGTGAGTTTGTTCTGTTGCTTCTGCTGCTGAATAGAGAGGGAGGCGAGATATCAGTTTGATCCGTCTGGATTCTTTAGAGCAGGACGTTTGAATAGAGTCGAGATCTATACCATCAAGGTGCCAACGGCCTTCAGGGACATTCATGAATGTGTGTAGAGTGGTGTAGGGATGAGGAAATAATGTAGGCCGACCCAGAAGTTAGCATCTCAAGGCGTCCATCGACAAAAGATATCTTTTGAATATTGCAGAAAATAAAATCAGTTGCAAACACACGTGTATCACACTTAGACGTTTGGTTCTGCAGGATGTCTCCACTCAGAGGTATAAAACACAAGTGGTAAACCCGGAAATTAGTCAGCATTTTTTAGCGTGTTTATGGTTAGACGCTTGAAAAAAGATCTTTGGTTAGCACAAGCTTAAAGGTGGGGTAGGTCATTTTGGAGAAACCAGCTCGAGTGCGCTAGAATTTGAAAATACACAACCGGAAAAAATCTGCCACTTCCTTACAGAGCCCCTCCCCCAACACACACAAACGTGCGCATGACCAATGAGGGCACGAGATAAGTTTGTGCACAGATGGAAGTCTGACAGGCAGGTAGGCCATCCAGTTATTTTAGCCGGGCCGGCTCAGATGATTGGTCGTGCTTTTTACAGTGCTACGGCTTCCACAGATGAACATTTTGTTATGTATTTATTGTCAAAGCACTTAAGATATTCATTGCTATCGGGATGTTAAGAGCATTCCATGGAATATAACAAAAAGTGTTTCTGAAGTGAATTACCTACCCCACCTTTAAGAGATTTGTTTCATGTTTGGTTCTACAATATAAAATCTGTCAGTAAATACTCCACTCGTGAATGTCGGACGCTTTTATGTTTCATAAAATGTGTGCTTGCTAACAGGTGACTAAAATAACTGCTAAACGGCATGATGCCCGGAAGAGTCCGCCTTTAGCTGCACGATGATGATGTACTTAGTTTTTTGTCAAGGAAGCCCTTGCAATGCTAACTTACGGGTTGGCCTACAAAAATACTTCATCACTGCACCACTCTATAACCCCACTTTATGATTTTGAAGAGTAAATGCCATTGGCAGAAGTAAAACGCTAACGTTAGGCTATTACTACAGTCGCTAAGCTAAAAGCGGCGCATTTCTGGAGTGATGATGTTGGTGCTGGAAGTTGTGGCTCAGTGAGTTAGTGCGCTGATGTTGGATCAGTGGTGGTTCAAATCCCACTGCAGTCAGCATGTCGCACCCCACATTTCTCCTGTCAGGATTGCCCACAGTACTAAGTCGCTTTGGGTAAAGTGTCTAACTAGTGACATGTAATGTTTAGTTATCCAATTGAGTGACTTGTTAGCTATTGCAGGGGTTTTTTAAGGTATTTCTGGGCCAGAGGGCCTTTATTGGAGATCTTAGTGTAGAAAGGGGGAGACGGGGGAGGACATTGCCTGTGGGTTTGCCTATTGCCTATGGGTTGCTAGCTCTAACCAAGCTTCTATGTGTGTTTATGACACATAGAAGCTTCAGACATTCAAGAGTGGAGTATTTACTGATACATGTAATGTCGTAGGACAAATCATTCAAATCTCCTTAGCTTGTGCTAACCACAGACTTCCATGCCAGGGAACCTGAAGTGGTAAAATGCTGACTCATTCCAGGTTGAAGACCTCTACTGTATTGTGGTGTGCCTGTTGAAGCAGCGGTAACCTCACCCCCCCTCTCTTACCCCAGCCCTGTTCGCCCCGCGGATGTTCGCGACCCGCCCCGGTCAGAAGAGCCCGACCGCCCTGCACGACGACGGCTCCTCGGACAAAGACGACGGCATCAACTACACCACGGTGGACTGGAGGGAGTTCATGTGCAACACGTGGCACCTGGAGCCCACCCTCAGGTCAGTGGAGTGGAGGGCTTTGTTTGGTTAAAGGACTGATGACGTGAATTAAGCTCACTCAGAGCTGCAGAGGAACAACAGGAAGGAGCATTCGTCAGCGTCAGTCTCTATGACCGTGTTGCTACAATGACGCACAGACTCGCCATGCATATCATAATACACAGAACAAGGACTTTTAAAGGACTTTGGGATAAAAAAACAATGCACAATGTTAATCACTAATAACTATTTATAATGCGTTAAAACAATAATTTACACATTATAAACATTTTATAATAACATACTAGGTGAAGTATCATAATGCTACATACCTGCTTTGTTAAAGTTGTAAAGACCAAATGAGTTTCTGTACTCTTAAACACTTTACCACGCAGTATACTCTTAGTTGCATTTACAGTTGACTAAGGACCCCACAGCGTTCCTGTTTCAATGGTTTCTAATAATAACAGAGCCATAAAACGGGGCCATTGAGAAAAAACCCAGGGTCTTTCCGCTGAGCGCCTCTGAGACATTTTTGTCCGGCACTTTACGTTCAGAACGCACTTGTGACAACACTGTACAAACTCAAGGAGAAGCTAGCTTTTGTCTGTGATGTTCACACAGAAACTACCAAAGACTGAAGGCCTGTTTGTTTGAGCAGATAGGACCTGGATGTTGCCAACGGTGACTGCTCTACTTTTATCTCTGTAGCAGTGCAGCTTAGTCATACAAAGAGTGAGAGCAAGCATCCTCTGGTTGGTGTTCATGGTCAAAATACGAGTGGAGGGTAGCTCCATGGGGCGAAGCTAATCCGCCTTAAAACAGCAGCGATACGTTGTCAAGATATGGTTGTCTTCGGAACATTAAACACGTTTTTTTATATATATTTATGCCAGAAAAAGTGGATAAAGGGCCTAAACTGAACCCTTCCTTCTTCTTTCCTCAGGCTCATCTCCTGGACAGGGCGTAAGATCGACCCGGTGGGTGTGGACTACATCCTGCAGAAACTGGGCTTCCACCACGCCCGGACTACAATTCCCAAGTGGCTGCAGAGGGGGGTGATGGACCCGCTGGACAAGGTGCTGTCGGTGCTCATCAAGAAGCTGGGCACCGCGCTGCAGGACGAAAAGGACAAGAAGGGGCGGGACAAGGAGGAGCACTGAGGAACTGTCACTCGATGAAGTCACTACACACTGGATCACAAAGGCCACTACTGTACAACCCATTTTAACAGCCTGTGAATTTCAGATCAGTTGTTTACGTGGTCTGTGCCACTAAGCGGCTCAGACTGAAGCGTTTTGCACCAATGTCGTTTTCTGTATATTTTGAACAAAGTAGATAGTTATTCGCCTGCTTTAATGGTAAAACCCCTGCCTCTTTTACCTGTTGTAAATGACCTTACTGATGAAATCGCTTGAAAGTTTATTTTAAAGCTTACCACTATTTCATGAGAAATGATTTCTTATACCATTGCCTTTTCTTTGTTTCCCATGGAACACATGGTAGATATGCTTTATGTATTTTATAGTGTAGTTTTAAGATATTTAAGAACAGTTCAGTGACCGTGTTCTTGATTTTTTTTTTTTTTTTTTTGATGTGAACAAATAAATACTGAGAGGTTACGGCACATGATTAGCTCAGTCCTCACTATTTATGGGTATGTGAAATGTCTTTAACATGTATGAGCTTGGTGTGTCAAGCTTTTTTTGTCCTTTTTTTAAATCCATACAGTAGAACCAGTGTATATAATTAAATTTCTTAAATATGTTGATTTCCTAACTTAATAAAATATTGCCATTCAATTTTAAACGAGGCTCTGGTCTGAATCATTGAAAAATGCCTTGGGCCAGCATTTTACTGGGATATAGTTTGTAAGACAAGGCAGAAAATCATTGATATTGTTTAATTCTGCTTTATTTTCTTTTTGACATTGACATAAAGTTGGGTAGTGATGATGTTTTTTCTAGGACGACCAAAAAGTTAAAGGTCCCATGTCATGCTTTTCCGGTTATTACCCGTCCCCATGTGTGTTATGAAGGTTCTTCTGCCAACACGGCACCCAGACCCCACGCAGCATTCTCATCTGTTTCTCATTACTGGTGTCATTTCCTGGTTGCTAACAAACGCCATTGTAACACATAATCACTGATGTTCCACTGTAACGGTGGTGGACCAATCAGAGCACAGTGGGCTCGCAGGGGCAGGAAAAAAAGTCCATCTGTGGCAAACTCATGTTTGCAATTCTTAAAGGTTTTGTTAAGCCGGATAATCTCCCCATATTAACAACACTTTTATAATTGTTGAAGCGCAAATGCAACTGCCAGAAGTAAAAAGCTAGCGCTAGGCTATACACGACTTACATCATAGTCGCTAAAATGGCTACATTTTCAGCGTGATGATGTTTATGAATCTCATTTAGTTGCTTATTAGCAACTGCCATTTTTACGACACATAGAAGCTTCTGACATCCCAAGTAAAAAGCTAACGTATGGTTATAAACAAAAAACATCATGGTCGCACCGCTAAGCTAATGGCGGCTAATTGTTGGCGTAATGATGTGGTTAGCAACCGCCAGCAACCGCCAGCAACCTAGATGCTTAAGAAATGCAACAGTGGGGTATTTACCAATGTACTTAATGACGTAGAACAAAACTTGAGCGTTGGTGGTATTCAGAGATCTTATTTTGGGAATCAAACCCAAAAATATTTTTTAAATCTTTGACTTCAAAACATGCTAAGCTCTATTATGGAGGAACAACATTAAATCAGCTTTTCATGAAATGTAATTTCCATAGGTGGTGCTCTTTCTGTTATCTTAAGGCAGTTTCCTTTTACCGCTAGTTTTCCTATCGTTAAAATCCATTACTTTAGGTCGGAAGGATTTTTCCCTGTAAAAACTTAAATGTAACTTTAATCAACTGGGAGTGGGTTATGTTCCTTCAAAGTGTCCCATAGCGTTAGAATCAAAGCTCTTTATGGCGTCACATTTGTTTTCTTCAGGCAGTAATTTCTTTCTGTTCTTTCTTTTTTAGGTCAATTAATGAGCACATGTGAAAAGATACCATTTCTAACAACTTGTATCCGTTTCTTCCCATGTTTGCCAGAATACTTTGCCCCCCTGCTCCAAATCCATAAATGCCTGCTGTGCTCACCGCGGGGTTTTGTTATTACAGAACTCTCTTTGAGTGTAAGACTCCCCCTCCCAGCGCTAATCTCTTCCACTGTGATATCCCCCCTCACCGTGAGCATTTTCATCTTTTGGTTCCATGCCATGGTTTTGCATTTTTGATGGTGCGTTGGCGGGTGAAGGGGAGCGGGGGCTCTGTGGAGGGAAGAGAACAGCGGGCTTCCTCTGTAATGTCTGCTGTGAGATTACTGTGTCACATGAGGAAAGCCAGACAGCTCAGTGTGAGCGCACTCAAGTCTGTTTCCTGATGCTAGGGCCGGACCTTATTTGAGATTTTTATTCCGCTTGCTGCACACTATTTCCTTTGAAGTTACTTGCATTTTACATATTCCCTACACCGCTTTTATTTTATTTATTTCACAGAGCTACACTGTATACATATTAACATGGAGGCCGAGTGAGTGACCAGCAGATGGAGTCAAAAGCCAGTCGTCCCAGTGTGAACTCCTCCTTAATGTCTCTCTCTTTGCTTTACTGTCCACAGCCAGAATTTCAAAAGAGAAACAGAATAGAAATCATGAAGAAGTGGCCAGAGATGTCAAACAAATCTGTTGCCTTCTAGGCCGGCAAGTAAAAGAAAAGTGGCATAAATCAATAGTGACCGGCATATAATAGAAAGTCCTTTAATGCGAGAATGTTGAAGATAGAAAAGTTTAAATATGCATATGCTGGAAAATGTATATTTTGTCTCCAGAATACAGAACTTTTTTTTATATTAAGGGTTTAAAGCTTTGAAGTGAACCAGATACAGATAACAGTTGAGCTTTTGACAGGTTATTATATGCAGTTTTAGGAAAATGCTTCGTCTCATTCCAGAAGTCCTCATTAGCTGACAGTAGAAACCCAACAGAGATAATATCATTAGAAATGTTGGTCAAAGAGTTATGGAAATGTCAGCCTACATTTATAGGCTACAGTATATTAACTGTTATTTAGGCTTACATAATTGGACAAAGAAGAAGTGTCCTTAATGTGTGTAACGTATTGTTTTACTAATGGTTAATAAATAATGGTTTATGAATCATTTTTATAATTTGAAAAAGTGCTAAATTACAGCCAAGCGATGGTCAGTTTATTTTAGCTTAGATTAGCTTAGCATAAAGACTTGAGAAAAAGAGTTTGCCTGACCAAAGCTTGCTAATTAACACGATGCGTCTTGTTGGAATGATTCATACAAAAAGTGTAAACTCATTCGAGTACATCCACATATTGATGCTGGTAGTTGGGTCTTTACCTTCAAACAGAAAAAGGCTAGCTTTTAGCTAGCTAACTGGCTCCTGGCCGCCTTATAGCCGCCTTATCTGATGGATAGGAAAGTGCTGGTTTTTTTACATTTCAACTATAGGCAAGAAAGCAACATAATTGTAGTTCCCATACTTTTACATTTTAAACTTGAAACTAAATGGCTTATTTGAAAAACCCAATGTTTATTTATTTTACCAAAATGTATAACTGCATTTGTATTCTGCCTAAACAATTTTAGTTAGACTACAACGTATGATCACTTCTAGAAAGTGATCATATGTTGTAATGTTTCCTCATTTTCGGATCATGTGTTGAAAGCCAATAACTTTGAGGCTCTGAAATAACCCCATGCTTATCTTCAGCACATAGTAAAAGTTTCATTCTTGCCCCTCATATTACAAGAATGGACGGTTGAAGCACTTTTAGCTGCTTACACTTTATTAAACTTTTACATAGAACGTAGCATAACATTTACACCCTGGCTTCATCCGCATGCCTGCTCCGGTGTGTTCCCCTCAACAGGGTCCGTGTGGAAACATATAACAACTATTGTAACATCCTTTTTCTTTTTCTTTTTAAGTGTAGGTACAAAATACAATTTTCACTCAACATTTTTCTTTTAAATTCCCCCCCAAAGTCTTTGAGTCACATCACATCAGTGACCCCATATCAGTGTGCATAGTCCTGCAAGTACTGTGGCCTAACAACTGGTCGGCCAGCTCTGGTAGTCACAGTCTGTTGTGTGTCACACATGACTGGGTTGTAACAGTTTCTGGAGTCGTGTGAGTGTCAACCGTCACCGTACGGGCTGTCACACTCGGTACTGTGCCCTGGTCCCGTCTCAGGTGACGTCAATTCCTCCTTAGAACACCTCCATTCTCCAGCTGCACCGTGTATGACCTGTGGTCAACAGGCTCCACCACAGTAGCCGTCCTCCAGATCGTGTGTGGTTCGTAAGGCTGAACTCTAACCCAGTCTCCCTGTTTGAGCATGTCCATGTCCTTAGCTGTCCTGTTGTAGTATGTGGCTTGCTTCTCCTGCCTGTCAATCCGCTCTTGTGTTGTCTGTTTCACCTCGGGTTGTAGGAGACTGTCCCGAGCAGGTAGTAGAGTTCTGGTCCTCCTGCTAAGCAGTCCCTGAGCCGGGCTTGTAGTCAGTCCTTGAGTAGGTGTGTTGCGGTGATCCAACATAGCCAGGTACGGGTCCTGTCCCGCCGCCTTAGCTTTCAGCATCAGTCGTTTTGCAGTTTTCACAGCAGACTCGGCCTTCCCGTTGCTCTGTGGGTATCCAGGAGACAACGTTTTGTGCTCGAACTCCCACAGCCGACTGAAACGCTGGAACTCTTGGGACGAATACTGGGGCCCATTGTCCGAAAAAAGAATAAGCGGAATCCCCTGACGGGAAAAGTGAGCTTTCAGCTTCCTAATTACAGTACTTGACTTTGTATCAGGTAGGTAGTCAACTTCCCAAAAGTTGGAATAGTAGTCCACTGTAATGAGGTAGTTCTTATCGTTAAAGGTAAACAAATCTGTACCAACCTTGGCCCATGGTCTGCCTGGTACCTCATGTGGATGTAGTGTCTCTTTTTGTTGTTTCGTGTCAACTGATCTGCAAATGTCACATTTCACTATGAACGTTTTTATCTGTTCATTCATTCCCGGCCAGTAGACACATTCTCTCGCACGCCTGAGGCATGCCTCCACACCCAGGTGAGAGGAGTGGATCCGGCAGGTGATGTCCCTTTGTAGTGAATATGGGATGACAGCTCTCTCCCCTCTGAAGATGATGTCATCCTGTATACTCAGTTCCTCCTGGAATGAGTAGTAGTGCATAATATCTATCGGTGTGTCTTTCTTATGTTTAGGCCATCCCTTCTGAATGGTGTTGCTAAGTGTCTGTAGCGTTTTGTCTCCTTGTGTAGCAGAGCGGATTGTGCGCAGTCTCTCTTCAGAGATAGGCAAGTAGGCCACCATATTGACCGTCTCAATCTCAACTTCCACTGTTCCTGCAGATGAGCTCTCTGGTAAGTATGCTCTACTCAATGTATCTGCAAGTAACATGTCACGACCTGGGATATAAATCACATCAAAATCATATCTCTGAAGTCTGAGCAACATACGTTGGAGTCTCTTTGGTGCACTGAACAGTGGCTTCTTGACAATGTTCTCCAACGGCTTATGGTCACTCTGTACTGTCACTTTCCGGCCATACGTGTATTGATGGAACTTTTCCATGCCATAGACAATAGCTAAACATTCTTTTTCTATTTGGGCATAGCCCCTTTCGGTTGGTGTCAGTGCTCTGCTCCCGAATGCTACAGGTTTCACTTTTTGAGTCAGTGCTGCTCCCAGCCCCGTTTCTGAAGCATCACACTGCAATGTCAGTTCCTCTTGTGGGTCATAGTACTTCAGTACTGGTGTTTTGGCTATATTGTCCTTGAGCCTGCTGAATGCTTCTTCGTGCATTTCTGTCCATTCCCACATATTTTCCTTGTGCGTGAGCTGTCTCACAATCTCACAGTCATCTGACAGGTGTTTGTAGAATTTAGAGAGATCATTTACCATGCCCATCAGTCTCTGTACACCATTCACGTCAGTTGGTCTTGGCATGTCTCTCACTGCCCTGATCTTCTCGGGGTCAAATTTCAGTCCATCTGCTGTCAGCAGGTGTCCAATATATGGCACCTCCTGCTGCCTCAACCTGAATTTCTCTGCATTCAGTTTGATATTCTTTTCTCTGCATCTGCTTAGAAACTGTCTCAATTTATCATCATGGTCTTTGAAGGCCATTTCTTGTGTCACCTTCTCCTGTGATCAATACGTCATCAGCTATGATGTAGATGCCTGGCAGACCCTCCAGTGCTTGAGTCAGCATCCGCTGGAAAATCTCAGGTGCTGGGCTGATTCCCATAGGCATCTTGAGCCACCTAAATCTGCCAAACGGTGTAGCAAATGTTGTTAGATAGCTTGACTCCTCCTCCAATTTCACATGCCAAAAGCCATGTTTGACATCACAGACTGTGAACACCTTCGCTCTCGACAGGTCTGGAAGGATGTCATCAATGGTAGGAAGTGGGAAATGGCTCCGCTTTAGAGCCTTGTTCAGTGGTCTTGGATCAATACATATTCTTGGCTTGCCATTAGGTTTCTGCACTGTGACAAGACTACTTATCCAGTCTGTGCTTTTCTCCACAGGTGTGATGATCTCTCTCCTTTGTAGATCCTGCAGCTCTAACTTGAGAGGAGTCATCATGGCAACCGGGACTCGTCGTTTGGGGAGTTTCACCGGCTCCACCCTCTCGTCGATCTCGATCTTGTACTCTCCTTCCAGGCAGCCGTCACCTGTGAACACATCACTGAACTCCTTCTGTATTTGTTGCATGTGTAGACCACCATGGGCTGATTTCACTTCAGTGACAATACTGTCAATAGCTAGTATGTTCTCATACTGTACTTTAATGAGTTTCATGGCTTCGCTTGCCTTCTTTCCCAACAGTGGTAGTCTACAGTCCTCATTCACCACCTGAAACTCCAGGCGGTACTGTTTTTGGTTCCTTGGGTTTCTCACCTTCACCTTGCATTTGCCTAGTGGATGCAGCCTGGTCTTGTTGTACATTACCAGCACTGTCTTAGTGCTCTCCAGCTGAGTTTCAGGGCTCAATAGATTCACAGGGATGACATTACAGCTAGCTCCACAGTCTATCTGAAACTTCACCAGCTCCTTGCCGATTAGCATCCCTGCGAAAAGCTGGCTGTTCTTGGCTTTGTCCTCCCCGGCCTCTTTACCAGTCACTGTCAGTATCTCTGTAGTGGTGACACTCAAGATGTCCTCATATTCCTCACTGTCCTGTTCAGTCACTTGGTGTACTTGTCTTCCTCTCTTGTCTTTATCCTGTGTGGTTTTACATTTGACAGCAAAATGATTTTCTTTACCACATTTTTTGCAGCGCTTTCCAAAGGCTGGACACTTGTTCTTGTCCCTTTCATGTGTAATACCACAGAATTTGCATGAAACTGTGTTTGTGTTCTTATCCTGCCATGCTGTCTGTTTCATCATGTGCACCTCCTCCACTGCATGTCTTGCAAGGGTTCTACTATTTTCACGTGACAGTTCTGTAGCCCTGCACAACTGTAGGCAGTTGTCCAATGTCAGGTTGTCCTCCCTGAGCAATCTCTCTCTCAGTCCTGAATCCATAATGCCACATACTATTCTGTCACGAATGAGTGAGTCTCTTATTTGTCCAAAGTTGCATGTGCTGGCTAACATTCTTAGATCAGTGCCAAGTAAAGTGTAAACTCCTCTTTCCATGATTTCCATGACTTTGCAAGATTGCCAGAGTCCAAACACAATGTTGATGGGGGTTTCAAACCTTCCATGGCCGACCGACGAGCGTCTTCCCCAGCCCACTGCTTGTTATTAGCTACAGGCTAGCTGGTTAGCTGCACAGCAAAAGTTATTTTTATTTTTCTTCTTTTGTACTGCTCTCTTACTTCCAAGTTTCCAATTTCCGCTGCCACCATGTTTCATTCTTGCCCCTCATATTACAAGAATGGACGGTTGAAGCACTTTTAGCTGCTTACACTTTATTAAACTTTTACATAGAACGTAGCATAACATTTACACCCTGGCTTCATCCGCATGCCTGCTCCGGTGTGTTCCCCTCAACAGGGTCCGTGTGGAAACATATAACAACTATTGTAACAGTAAAGATTTAGAACTACAATCAAGAAACTTCTAATTGAAATCATTGAACCACCAGTGGTTTCCTTTTTTATTGTTGTCAATTTTCTGCTCTGAAATTATTACCATTTCTAATTTTTGTATCACTGGAATTGCTTGATAATGGAATGGCTTTTTAGAAAGGAGTCTCAGTTTAATCATCACCCCGCAATGGAAACCCTAATTAGTCTAATGATGGATAGAAAGAGCAAATACATGCTTCCCTTAAGAATATTCAAACCTCTTCAAGTCTGTCTTCTAAGCCTTGCCCTACAGAACAAATGTGCCCATACGGGACAATAAAGGCCTTGAATACCACAGAGCGCTGTTATGATGTACAGCTATTAAACTGCCTTGATACAAATGAGCAGATTGAGATTTGAGCCACACTTTGATTGACTTTCTAATAGCTTGTTCCACTTCATCAGCTTCATCTTGATTTAATAATTTGGTGTAACGATATGGCTGAAGGATTGAAAGGGAGAAGCTGGTAGTTAGAATAATAGAATCAGAATGTTCTGTTTCCTGAGTCTATGCTTGGGATGTGAAACGCTGCCACACAGAATAACTTAGTCTTCTCTCGCTTGGTGGTGACCTCCCTGTCTGAACCCCCCCACCATGAACAGCTGCCATATCTGCTGCAGCTCTCTCATGTTAGCTTCAATGTGGAGCTTCTTTACCAATGCCAAGGTAGCAGGATCGATCTCATGTGTGTCCACCAGCCAGCAGTTTGAAGGCTGTCCGTTCCTGTGCAGATAATGCCTGCCAGTCTTTACTCAGGGAAATGCAGAAACATTTATTTAAACTAAGAATTATCACCCTTGCAGTTAACGTCTTTTAGCTCTTTTTTTGGCTTTTACGGCCTGCAAATTAATAAATCAATCACAAAAAAATAATAATATAGCCTAATACCATCAGTTAAAAGTTTGCTTCATTTGACCCTTGAAACTAACAAGCAATAACTCCACCAAAATCCCAATAAACAAGGAACACATTGGAATTAAACTCAGGTAGAGAAAGTGTGAAAGGACCACTCTCTCAGGACGGACAGACCTGCACTAGATATGGTGTACAGAATAAACATCATTATAAAATAACAACATAGGCACTCCATACGCAATAAATAAAACCCCAGAAACACATTTCTGCCCACTTGGGCAAAGTGCACATGGAAACAAACTTTGAAAACCAAAGAGCAACCGCCAGGTCAGAAAAGTCCACCAATTCAATTTAAACCTGCATTATTTCTGATGTCCAGCCGAGGGACTCAGTAGTTGCAAAGGAAGTCCTGTTGTATAGAAGTCTATCAAAAAATATATAGACGTTTCCATTCATTCATTAGCTCAGTAACTATTTCCTTCCTTTCAATCCCCAGTAAGTCTTATTCAGCAGGATGTACATTTTGTAAATTAAGATTACAGTACAAATTAAATAGACAATAATTCAGGGTAGGCCTATGCTTAACGCCATGGCTACATTGTGATTCAGTCCCCCTAGTTTCCCGCTTGTTTTCAGATGTAGCAGGGAGCTGTTTTCCTTTGTTTATAACTTAATTATACAAACTGTACAAACACTACATACATTAGCTGGCATACAAAAAATTAGCAACTAGTTTACGAGGGGTGGAACATTTACCCGTCAACACGACAGATATTTCATGGGTGGAGACCAAAAACAGAGCTAAAAAGTAATACATATTTCGACTCCAAATAAACAGCTTGCTGCGATGCATCAAAGCGAGCCCAAAAAAGAATGCAGGTTTACATGTATGTATATTAAACTGCTTTGAAGAATTCAGCAATTGTTCTTTGACCATATCAACAATCAAAATGCTCCATTGACATTGGTAAAACCTTATAGTTAAATGTTTACCAATTCCAGCCAAAGTACCCTCAGGTTGCTTTATAATGTTGGTGCATGAACCTTCATTAGCATATACTGTAAAAGTGGTTTTTATTCTTTTATAAGCATCATCAATAAATTACATTTGAAAAATGCAAAACTAACTTTACATTTTAGCACATTAGCTGTAGCAGTGTTGACCTCCGTATACCCCTTTGTATACTGCTGTGTGAGGTTAACATATCCAAAGGCACAACATGAACTTAAGATATGTCTGCTGTCTCGCAGCTTGTTCAATGACCCACTCTAATTCAGATGTATGGAAACCAGGCTGTAAAGTGTTTCACTATTTGCATTTAATGCCTTGCAGGCTAATCATCTCTTTTAAAGGGGCGATGAAATACTACTGACATGAATGTAATTTACAGAGACATAGAATATACTATTGTTCGCCTTTTTTGCTAATATAAATTATTTGAGTTATTGAGTCAGTCTAACTCCTGTAGGAACACAATGCAACCTCCATCATTTTGAGAAAATTCCTCCTAGAAACTCATTGGATTCAGGCAGAAGATCGCTCAGCTGCTTTTAGACCTTAGTGCAGCATTTGAGAATTGGTCATGACATTTTAATGGACTCACTTAAACACCGAGGTGTGTATGAGCATGTCTCAGATTCCATCTTCCTGAAAGACCTTTGTCTGATTCCATCTCTTGGAGACACACAGCTTAAAGTCCCACAGAGCTCAATTCCACATCACGTCCTAGAACAAGCTCCCCCCTCGGAATGAAGTCTTTAAGTAAAACTCTATGACATTCAATTGGTGTGTAGAAAATGCACTGATCATTTACTGTCATTGTACAACACATGCTTGTGCGAGGAAATTATTTAATAAAACATAATAAATAAAACATACTGCAACATAACAAAACATAACAAAAAAGGAACTATGTTTTGTGGTGGATTGTGGAGGACGAGTTGCTGAGGAATTTCTGCTGAGTCATAGACCCAGAAATGAGTTGGCATTTCTTCCTGGTTTCCTCTGTTCGTTTTTGGTTAGATTCCCCCAAAAAACAAAAATACTTTGTTGTTGTTCCACGAAATCAAATATGTCAGTAAATACCCCAGTGTTGAATGTCCGAAGCTTTTACGTGTCTTAAAAACGGTGGTTGCTAACTAGTGGCTAAATTACATTACTAAATGTTATCTCGCCAAACGTTAGCCAGTCACGTAGTTAGCATTTTTCTTTTTGCCAAATAAATGTACCAACCATTATAAAAGTAGTGTTGATGTTTGGAGATTGTCCTGCTGAACAAAACATGTAGCTGGTAACATAAACCTGTTTGCCACAGATAACCAATGGAAAAATCCTATTGCTTTTTGTCGAGGGAGCTCTTGCGATGCTAACTTCTGGGTCGGCCTACAAAAAGATGTCATCACTGCATTGTCCTGATGTCCTGGTGGCTTTTTTGAAGGTACCTGTTCTCACCAGAACGAATCATGCCTGGTAGATGGTCACCAATGATGTACACACACAACACCTGCCAGTTTGTATTGTTTCCAGTCAGGAAGCTTTCCATTGTTCCTCTGTAAGGTAACAAGATTTTTGCCTTCTTTGTTCTCGCAAGTTCTTTTTGATTCCCAGGAAGTTTAAACTGCTCTCTTGCTTCACCTCAGATTCATCAATGTTGACAGGAGTCTGTCTACTCCTCCCTTTCCAATATCATCGTCCTTTCCTGACATTGATCTGAAAGTTGTTCTCTGAGCATTCTGGAAGATAGTTGATTTATTTTCAAAATGAAGTCTTATCATTGTTTGAAATCCAGTCTCTTATGGAAGTGTCATTCACTTAAGTTATTAATAAACAAAAAACTGAAGATGATTAGGACCACATTAGTAATGTAAGGTTAGAATATATTTTAAAAATGTATATTCATAAGTTGAGACTTCGTAATCAACGTGCTGCTTCATTCTCAGAATTTTGACTTTAAACTATAACTGAAATGCATTTTTCACAAGTGGCCCCAAGCCTCTTCTGTACAGATGAACAGATTACCTTTTCATTTTTTACCTTTAGAGATTTTTTTGTTTACTTTAGAAGAGGAGATTTATAGGTTATCTGTCAAATGTTAATATTTTATCTAAGGCTCTAACTGGCATTCAGAAGTGTCTTTTGAGGATAGACGGTGGAAACTTAACTGATCTGTGTTTTTATTTTATTCAAGCTTTTGATTCTTCAGGCAGCTTTCCATTTTATTTTTTATAATTTAAATATTTACATAATTTAATGTAACAGTAATCTTCCTTAGGGCCAAAAATGTCCAAATAATTCAAATGATTTCTAAGTTATAACTTCATCCTTTAGAAGAAAAAGGTATAAAAGACACATTTTTGACAAGATATATAGAACAAAACAAGATAAAATGAGAACACCAAAATGATTGATTGTTGAAATCAATAGGACAACCTCTTTTTGGGATGTACTTATAAGGGTTGCTGCAGCTTCTAATGTATGGGGAGGTTATTGTTATGATATACATGGTGTAATTGAACAGTTTATGCTGAAAAGAGACACAACAGATATTGACGATGGCACGCAACAAAGGTCCCGGGGAAGATTAGAGCATCATGAGTTCACGGTTGCGTTTTGGCAGACAGACTCAGCAGGAAGACGGTCGATCCATCTGTGCTCACAAACACACATCAATAATGGAACTAATGGGAAATGGGGAGATGACTTCTACTGTCAGCGTCAGCTTTGATACTAACGGCTGCCAGATGTTGGAGACGTGTTTTACAGTTGTGTCAAATAAATAATTCCAGACTATGAACAATGAAAAAGTTTGACTTTTTCTGAAGTATACAGCAATGTCCAACTACTCTTCACAAAAGAGTTAGCTCAGCATCAACAAAGGGAGAGTTTGGAAAGATGCTCTTGCAATATAAGATAGTGTAATAGTTTTGTAGCCTCAGCAGCATGGCTCTATATGCAATACTGTGCAACTGCACGGTATACCCATAAGTCTTCAGCTGTAGCCTACATGTGTTTAGTGCTTGGTAACAAACGGTATCATTCTACCACACTAAACTTTTATGATAAACAAACTCGTAAAAACACGCAATAAAACAGATTCATATTTTAAACCTGCTTGGGTGGCGCTAATGTTTGCTAAGTTTCTCTGATAACTTAAGATCCAGACGGCCCATGACTAAAATCATCTGGTGAAAATATGTAGTTAAAAAAGACCAAGATTTAAAATAGGTATCTAAACAGTGTGGCTTAAAACTGGATACAAATTATTTCTATGACTGCTTCTCGCTAAACTCCCTGGATGCTAATTTCTGCAGTGGCTAAATGAAGGTACTACAACGTGTGCGCATTCTCTATGTACCGAGATCCCTGATGATCCTGTTTTCTTTGTTCTTGAGAGGCAGGATAATTAGGCTTCATGCGCCACAGAGCAACTTTCAAAGGAATGAACGGAGCCCAGCCTCCAACGCTGTATCCAGTTCTCTTTATACATCCATCATTCTGGCAAACAAGGAAATGGTCATGATCTTGGTTTAAGTGTTTCCTGTTTTTAAAAGTGTTCTTTCCCTTGATTAAAAACGCTCTGGGTTTCAACATCTCTGGAATGATTTCTGAGTATGTAGAACTCAATCCCACCCAAAAACAGGTTTAGTCTTTTTGAGATATTTCACTGTGGAAATAAAAAAAAGTTTCTCGAATTTCTTGCTTTAACAAAGTATTCAATGAATGTCTGCCATTAAAAAGTGATGATTCATCCAAAATATTGTACTTTTTAGCCATCACAAAAAAGGCTCTTGGAGCTCTAAGGACCACATGTTAAGGATGAATGCGGAAAACAAATCAGTGAAATAATTTGACTTTAGAAATTATTGAATGGCTAGGTCGATGATTAAATTAAAAGTGAACTCATTATAAGATTAGACTGTGTGGTAACTTAATCAATGTTATATTGAAACTATAGCAAAGAGACACAAAACAGTAAAAGAGTAAAGGTTGAACTTTAGAGGAACCCTGGCCCTGTTATTGTCAGCAGAGGATTACTGTCTGATGAGTTTTCAATTTGAAAGGAAAAGGTTGTACAGTATAAGAAAGAGAAGCTGAACCAATTTACAGCCGCACACTTAATACCAAGCGAAGAATTCTGCCACACGGAGGCTGTGCTAAGATATGAGAGGATTAAAACAGAAGTTTCACCTATATTCAATACGGGAAAGTTCAATCAGTCCCACAATTCTGGGAAATGTTCATAACCAGACTTAAAAGGCCTAGAAATGCATGACCTGTCAAGTTCTCTTCAACTCCTTTGTCTTAAGGAAAAGTTTAAAAGTGGCCTCTGCAAGATGTTCCCAGTTCACCCTCTCAAACACCTCTCAAAAAAGAAAAAAGATAAAAGAAACGTAACCCACCAACAATGATTTCTGAATGAGGATACTCCTGAGAGAACTGCTTGACAACAACTATTATTTTCAACACCAGAAATAGACCTAGAAAGGGAATCTTGTATGTAAAACACGACCACAGAAAAGTGAGGCAGAAAAGTCACTTTGAAGCTTTTACACAAGGTTTTCAAAGACTCAGAAGTTAAAGATGCAAGAGAGAGCTCCAGAGTGATACTTTCTCAACCCAGAGAAGGGCCGACAGAGCTTTACAAATAACTGATTGATGGTCGGACATACAGTATGGAAGGATATTCCTTTCCACACAGCAGAGCTGAGACCAGATGCTAGAACTGCAGCATCACAATATAATTTCCCCCCTTCATAATGACAGAATTCTGAAAGATTATTTTCATATTAAAAAGTTTCCGCTTCTGTGATATTTGGGTGAAAAACAAACATCTTACCTTGTGAAAATGTAAGCTTACTAGAAATAACCCCAGACTCCAAGGAATTACCGTTTCGGTCAAAGGAGTCCGGTGAATGAAGACTGTGTAGCTTTAGTTCCCCGTCAGAGGAGACTATCTGACAGCATGATAAAGTGTTAACATTTTCTAAATTTAGAAAATAAGAATATAGAACACTGATATAGATTTCCTCCACAGCAGTACGTTGCTTAGGTTCCTGCTGGTACTCCTGTCTGTGTCTCCAAACTGAGCGTGTGCTGACCATCTACTGTAAATTGGCTACAGTAGACAGAACATATAACCATGGAAGAGTACTTTATATAACCCCACTTTAAACAAACAATCCAACTATCTGCGTCTATCATACCGCACCGAAATGAGAGCATAGTAGTTAGAAGAAACAGAGGGTTCTGTTTCTATGAGTTAATAGTAGATTTAAATCAGAAAAGAACAACGTTATTATCAATATGTAGAGCACAAAACGTACCGCCTCTTTTTTGACAGTATTTTTAACATATAAGAGATGACCATAATGAGTCTCTAAAAATATTCTTATTAGGATACAGTTGAAAACAACTCCTAAAGCGAACATCAGGAGTTACAGAAAACTATAGTTAGCCAGCTAAACGTTTTATTAAACATTATGACCAAAAAAAGGTTATCTTGCCGTTAAGTGAATGAGTGGCTCTAAATATCCGAATGGTACGTATTTGATAAAGTTTTTGGGCTACTTTACTTGGAGTGACTATTTAAGAATGCACTCTTAATTGTTCTGGTAACTTATTAGTTAAATTCCTGTTAATTTGGGATTTTGTACAGTAACACCAAGGACACTATTAGAACATATTTTAATGCTTTAAAACGTATTCAAGCACATTTAAGTATGTTTTAAATGGGTAGTTAGACATTTTTTAAAATACATAAAAGAGTGGTCTGATGACATATTTTTGTTGGAAGTTAGCGTCGCAAGGGCTCCCTCGACAAAAGGACTGGGATTTTTCCATTGGATGTTAGAATGTATCAGGAAAAAGCTTATGATATTCAACACTTTTTGTTCAGCAGGACAATCTCCACTTATTAAGACAACTTTGTGATTTTTGAAGCGTTGATGCGATCTTCAGAAATAAAAAGCTAAAGTAATGCTATCAACAAATGACATCAAGGTTGCATGTTTTTATGAAACATAGACACTTCGGACATTCTCGAGTGGGTAATTTAATGACATATTTTATGTCACAGAACAAAAAGTGAAAGTCTCTTCAGCTTGTTTTACCCACAGACCTTATTTCAGGCTTCTAACCAGAAACATGTTAAAACAATGATTGACTCCGAGACAAGGGAACCGGAAATGGTCAAATGCAGGGGCGGCGGGTACTGTAGGCTAGGGAAGGCTAAGCCTTCCCAAATATTTGTGTCACTGCATCCTGGTAAAATAAAAATGTAATGTAGGCTATAATGTTTGTGTCTTTTACATTAGCGCTTCTATGCAGCCACCTGTGGCTGGTTATCAACTCGGTAAATCAAGCCAGGGTTTCTTTCTCCAGCTGAGAGCGCATTCACGTGAAAGGGGCGGGGTTAGCTACATTTGACCAATCACAAACAGGGACATGTGTACTGACAGCGCAGCGTCATACTTCATTAATGAAAAGTACCGGTAAATTAATATTAGACAAATATGAACTTTAACCATCCATGACTTAAACATATAATCCAGGATACAAGCCACATAGTTGCACCTGCAAGGAGAATACAGAACAACTGGTTAAAAAATAAATAAACTACAGAGTGTTTGAAAGCGTACAACAGTTTTATGATACTGCCCCATCTAAGACACGAGTGGATCTGACTTTAATTAGCCTACATTTGAGTTGAGTGTTTCGTCAACCTAATGTGTTGCTTAAAATAATACTTCTGCATACAGTAGGCCTATGCTATGTGACAATGTGAGTGTTGCACGGCCAGATACGGCTCAAGAAGCTGACTCAGATAAGGAAATATATGATAGGGTCCATCTCACCAGAATGCGTACAAATGACACGACTTTGCAAAGTCGTCCAATAGATACGCAGAACTCCGTTTTTGCGTGCATATGATACGCTGATATTGCACCTCAAACATTAAAACAAAGAGCTCTGTGGCTTCAGGCTTGATCGCTGTTCCAATGACAGTTTTAATGATTGTGGTGCAATAAACGACACAGCAGCTTATTGGGTTAGGGTTAGGGTTAAATAAATGGCAAAGATATGTAGAAAATAAACGCATTTAAGATACGTTCAAAACAAACGTAACGTCGAAGAAAATTGTAGAAAAAAAACGTATTTGGCTACGTTCATAACAAATGTAAGGTGGGAGTATCATCTGCACGCAAAAACTGACTTCTGCGTATCTATTGCACGACTTTGCAAAGTCGTGTCATTTGTACGCATTCTGGTGAGATCAGGCTGGATATATTATGATATTATATGATCGATGATCTGATTGATGATGTGAATGATAAGTGCGACACGTCGGCGTCTTCTCTGCATACGGCAGTTTAAACTGTATTTCCTTTATCCTCTAATATGACTTGATCGATTTAAACTCCGCACACTGAGCTCTGATTGGTCAGTACGCGGTGCTTTCACGCCAGAGGCGGGCAGCGTCAGGTAAAAAAAGTTATTTAGCCTTCCCAAACCTGAGCCTCACGCGCCGCCTATGGTCAAATGCTGTCTTTTCCGGCTTTTAGGACTCAGGATTAATGCATTACTCTCTTGGCTTTCTTACCACAAGTTAGAATAACAGATTGATACCATCCTCAAGGTATGCTAAATATAAAGCTATACAGCCAAGTGCTGGTTACTAAGCATGAAAGGAATGCTTTGAAATAAGTACTTGCACTGTCTCGACTCCCAGTTTTTGTACAGCCCACGAGCCGGGTTGTAACAATGTGTTACCATAGAAGCCCTAGCTGCTTTGAGCACTGCAGGAGTACTATTAATGACCCGTACTACAAACAGTTGAAAAGGTTATTTTCTGTAGTGAGCAAAGACGCATTGTTTTTTCCTTAAGCATTATAAAGATGTGTGTTACATGAGCTGCTTATTTAAGGATTCTATAAAGTTTGGTGTGTAGAGCTTATGTTTTTCTTGCTTTGACTTTTGAACTTTCTCTCAAACTCCGATTCTGTTTGTACTTTGCGATTGCGATTGCGACTCTGCTCTGCCTCTAGAAATATTTATTAGACTAAAACTCAAGGCCGCATTCTGAATTCCACAGGGCTTGCTATATTTGCCAACAATACGGTAGGAAGATCAATTTTGCAGAAATCCATAACAGTGTTAACACATCATCTCATCAGATTTCATAGAGACATATCGAGCGGATGCCTGTCATTGTAGTTTGAATCCACAGGAGCCTTCCTAACAATCAAGCTCTCTGATGATACCTTTTTGTATTGTGATGATAGAGCTGTGCTGTAATAGAGCACACTGTAGCCGTCCATCATTGTACTCGCACAGTTGCACACAAAGCTCTAATCCTGATCATTAAAAAATAGCAGGCAGAAGTGTGTCACAGATTATAGGCTTGCAATCATACAAAGTAAAAGCCATCTCTCAGGTACTGTGTGCACTCAGGGTGTTTGAGAGGCTCTATTTTTAACCTCTATTGCTCCTGACAGACTGATGGTTATTGGACGAGGTATAAAGTTGCCTGTATCACTAAAATCCAGAGTAAGTCTGGTTCTGAATTTGACATCACCGGCTGTGAGGAGTTAGTGGTTGGCTCTCAAAATCATCTCCTAACCACCTCTAGAAAAATGAGCATTGCTCCTTTTTACAGAGATTAATTTGAGCCAGTATGAAGGTGCTCATGCTGGCACAGAGTTCTATCTGTGTATTCATCTTCATATTGTTGTTTTGTATTTGTGATACCAGAGGCAGTGGTGGCTCCAAAACGAATTGTACTCATTGTTGACAAAGCCCACCACTAATTGGATATTCACAAATTATATAATATCATTTATAATATATGCGTTGAGGATTTAGACCGCAGTGAATGGGTTAATGTCCTGTGCTTTGACGCAGGAATGGTTAATAGGACAGGCAGCAGGTGGAGAGCCATGCAGACTGATGAGCAGCAGCACAGGAGCCGCTGTGTGCCGACACTTAGGGCAGAGCCGTGGACAGATAAGCAACAATTGCCGTCACTTATTTGTCCCTGCAGCAGGCTCAATTATTGTAATTTCAGAATATAGGCACCTTAGAAAAGCCTAGGGCTAATAACAGGCATGGTTTCTTCGTCTGCCTCCGTGGTTGAACGGGACGCCGGCGAGTAACAGTCAATTGCTGGGTAAATGACTTGAGGCACTCTCGTCGAAGTCAGCGGACGGAGAAGCGGTTTTATGGGAAATGAATGTGACCGGGAAACAGCAACCTGAGCTGAACGAGCGACCCGCCAGCCTTTTGGTTCCAACTTCGGCAAGTAAACCTATTCAGTTAATCAATTTAAATCACTCTGCAGGTCGCCCTACTCCCGTGAGATGTGCTAAGTGTAGGGGCACCGTTAAAAAGAGTGCACGCGCCGTTTTACCTTTGATTGACTCCAGACTACATTAAAAAAAAAACACGATTATTTAGTGCTTCATTGCTTCTAAGTGCTTCTGGATAGTAAGAAGGATTTGAAACAAAACAATTTTCCAATTAAACAGCAGTAATCAATCATTTCGGCATGTATTTAGCACACTATGGTGCGTGTACTTAAACCAGCGTATAACTTTTACCAATAACATTTCGCAGTTCTCCTCCATGCAAATTGAGTGGTGGTCCAGGGCGGGAGCGATTGGTGTGTGCCTTGCTACACGTTTGGATAAACATCCGGTAAAATACGGCAGTGCTTCGTTAAATATTTGATATAATGTACATGCGGAATCCACCACAAAACTATGCTTATTTCTCAAAGCCCATTTTTCCTGCTGTACATGGCATTTAATTTGACCGGTAAGCAAATACACATTAAACTTCTGGATATGTGAATGCAAGCTGGTGTGACGTTCCTCCCTCATGCTGAAACGGCGCGTTTTGGTGGATTTTATATCAGTTTCTGTTTAAAAATGTACCATATTCGTGCTATAAATAATCTCGAACACTAGAGTAGCTTAGCTATTGTAACTTGATTTATAAATACATAGTGTCGAAGATGTTGGACGACACATTTGTATAGCTTTCTGAATACTAATCCATCGTTTTTTATAGGCTACTGTATAATCGAAATGTCAGTTCTAATAATTTGCAGAAAGTGTATTGAAGGCTGGTTGTGTAATTGTAGACTGGCACTACTTGTGTGAATAATAAGGCTATATTATGAATGCTATATTATTACCATTATTTCCTTTTGTCATGTGTGTGTGAGTGGTACTTTCTTGAGGGTTTCATGTTAAATTGGGCATTGTGGTTAGGCTACTTGAACAAGAAAATACATGATTTTGACCTTTAACAGTTATTCATATTCTGTCAGCTGCCTATACCGTCACATACCTGCATCCTGAAAGGGGAAAATGACATATTTCAGCTTGTATTAGAAATACACTTGTTTTTTTCTCTTATCTGCCAGTGTACATCTTTCTGTGGACATCTTTCATTGCTTTTCTGTACCTGTCAGTCATATTTTTTGTCAACTTCCCCCCCCAATCCTTATAGAGAACCGCAGTCACGCGTCCTAAAACCCGGAAGTAAGTTAGCATTTTTACCACTTCCGGTTCCTTCGATAAAAAGCAATGCAATTTCTCCATAGGGTTTTGGAAAATAGCTCCAAATAAGGTCTGTGTTTAACACAAATTGAAGAGACTGATCACGTTTTGTTCTACGACATTAAATACATCAGCAGTGACCCCGCTGGTGATTTTTGAAGAGTTTACGTGTCTGAAAAACGATGGTTGTTAACAAGTGGACTACAGAAGTTGTCCAGGCCGTTTTACGTCATTACACCGAACACGTAAAACACTCCCGCTAAGTTTGTTTGCCCTGTTCTTCTTGAAAGCAAGTACCTGCCTCCTGCAAACTGTTCAAACAAACACTTCAACTTGTACCATTTAGAATCTGTATGTTTGAATATGGATCTTAAGTTGGCGTGACGTTGAACCTGCTGTAGTTCGTTTATAGCATAACGTTAGCATTTTGCTTCTGGCGACTAGATTTATGATTCGAAAATTATAAAAGTAGGGTAGACATGTGGATATTATCCGGCTGCACAAAAACGTGACCCGTCTCTTAAATGTGTTTCAACCACAGACCTTATTTCGAGCTATTTTCCAAAATCCTATGGAGAAATTGCATTGCGTTTTTGACGAAGTAACCGGAAGGAGTTTACATCCGGGTTTTAGGACGCGTCACTGCGGTTCTCTATTTGCTTGATACAAGCCATCATTTGCAATGTGTTTTTCAGCTGTCAGCCTGTTATTTCCTCCACTGGGGTGGACACAGCAACTTTAATGTCATCCGTCCCTAGAGTCCTGGGCACTTTTCTGTTCACCAAACATTTGCTTTAAAACCGGATACCTGAGCCTCCAGGGACCCAAGCTTAATTCTGCTAAGAGTGTGTGCAGTTTTCACAAATGTTCCCACTGTCCCCTACCACTAACTGATGGCTACATTTAAACTGGGAGCAGAGTATTCCTGGTAAAATATACCATCTCTCACACAAAAACCGTAACATTTACAAGGCTTTTACATCATAATGCATATTTGCAGAGGTGGGAGAAGAACTTTACTTAAGTAGAAGTACCATAGTGTTAGAATTCTGCATTCAATTGTAATGTAAAAGTACAAAAGTATACGCATAAAAATATACTCAATGTACCAAAAATAAAAGTACTTATTATGCAAATTCGTGCATTAAAGTGTTTTTAGTTTTTTTGACTTTGTATGCTGCAGGGTAGCTTGTGAATTTACTCCAGGTCTAACTGAAGTCTGATTTAAGTGTTGTGTGTGTTGGCTACCTTTTAGAGCAAGTGGTACTGCTCTGCATGAATGAGGTGTGAATGGGTGAATGACTCTTATGTAATTCACTTTGAGGGGTCGAAAAGACCTGATAAAGCGCTGTATAAGTAGTCAGTTTACCATTTACCATTTGATTATATTTCACATTAGTTAAAGGTCCCATGTCATGGCCATTTCCACTGATTATAATTCCATTATTGAGGTCTACTAGAATAGATTTATATTGTGCAATTTTCCGAACTCACATTGGTTTCTCATACAGCATCTCTGTAAACTATGTGTATTCACTGAATTTCACTCTCTGCCTTTAACAGCTCGTTGGAGCTCCAATAGCTCCAGCCCCCACCCTCCCTGTGAGCACAGTGTACTCTGATTGGTCAGGACGTTGTGAATCGCGTTGAGCTCCGTGGAGGTGTGGTTTCCTTGTTTAGCGACAGGGAAACACAGCCAAACTCATTCTGAGCGCACACAAAGTCACAGCCGAAGTAAAAACAATAAGTGTGGCTTGAGATTGAGTAAGAAAAAGGTTGATAAACGCTGTGAGAATGGGTCTGCAGAGAGAATTTCGCTGCGATCCTGCAGCCAGGGAGGAGAAATCAGCAGAGCTGCCTGCACTGAGTGTGTGTGTGTGAGGAAGTCCGTGGATTGGTCAATTTGGACCAATCAGCGGGGGCTTAACGTAACGGCTCCACGGATTGGTCCATTTGGTTCCGGGTAACGCATGACCGTATCGCGTCATAGCTCTGGGCGCGGCTACTGGCCACCATTCCTACGTCACAGTACCCAGGAAGTAAACAATGGACAATGACGTATCTCCAACGAGGCGTTTTGGGGAGGTATTTTCTGTGTTAGAGTTTTACTCGCTACATGGTGTACTTTGAGGGTTTTGACTCTGCACACCGTTTACATGCATAAAAACCTTCATAACACACAAGGGGACGGGTAGTAACCGGAAAAGCATGACATGGGACCTTTTAAGTAAGTTACTAAAGGTACAACATAAATGAAGTGGTGTAAAGGTACACAATTGACCTCTGAATTTTAGTGGGGTAGAACAACAAAGTAGCATAAAATGGAAATACTCAAATAAAGTACAAGTATATCAAAATTGTACAGTACTTGAGTAAATGTGCCTCGCGTGCAATTAAGGGTGTAAAGCACTGACTTGATTGTGCTTCCACAGTAAGTAAAGTCAGTATTTAGCAGGTCCCTGAACAGCTGTAATCAGAAAAGACTTGCTAGTGGCCTTCAATCAAAGCAGCTCTTTCAAAATCTGGCTTTTTGAAACACGCAGATACACTAAGAATAGTTCAGTAATTGGCGACCACTGATACATGAGATTAAAGGGCTGTAGAGGCCTACTTTCCCTTATTTGACCATAGTAAACTGGGTGCACATCAACGAATATTAGATGTCTCGGTTGATTAAGTGTTTTATAGTTATCAGATTGACGATTTTCAGTTATTTGGAGGTAAATAATCAAAGGTTTGTGTGGAAATTCTGTTTTTCATAGTTGTCAAGGTACAGTTGACTGGTCTAAACACAAGGAGAAAGGTCGGTCTCTACAGTATGTGCATGAGTCTGTGTTTGAATTGAATGTCAGGGTATATTAGTGCTGTGATGGACAGGCGGTGTTTGCAGGGTGTTTACCTGCCTCCCTGCGTTATGAGAAACTGCATCCTTGTCTTGATTCAAGCTGTATTTTTTACATGTGACAACTTTAAACTGCACTATGTACAGTTCTGTAGACATAATTCTCTCCTGGATTGTAAATCCATGACAAAGTGTCTGTGTAATTGTGTGTGTCCTTCTTAAGTTCTTAGTAACAACTAGATGGTTTTAAACGTGTGATTTAATTTGTTTCCGGCACTAAAACTTAATATATGTCTTGGCAACAATGTTGTTTACTGATTTAGTGGAGCGACTGTGGCTCAATCAGGGGGATAAATGGGCGTCTACCTGTCAGTAGGGCTGTCCTCAATACCATTTTTCAGGCTCCGAATATTCGGTAGTAATCAGCAGCGAATATTCGAATATTTTTTAAAGTGCCTGCCCTTTCCAAATGGCTTCCAATGGAGCTTTCCTAGATGGTTTGGTGAAAGAAACCATCTGAGTCAGGTTAGTAATGCTCCATCACAATGTTTACATATATTACAGGGTGAATCTTAAAGATTTATTTTTTTAAATGTTGAAGTTTAAAAGCATCTATCTGGTGCACTTTGAGAGCAACATTAGTAGATCTATGGATACATCTCTCAACACCCATATGAAACAGAACTGTAAGCAGATTTTCTTTTTCTTTATGGATATTTTACAAATCACTCTCCTTTCAAACTGTATTCTTGTTTATTAATAACAACTTTTTTTACTGTCATATAGTATTTTATATAGTAGTTTACTTTATTCTCTTATTTTTTTATAATGATCATATAAAGATGTGCCTCACTGGTTGTAGAAAAAGCTTCTTATATTCGTTAGCATAGTTAGCTAACCAGATGCTAATAACAACAAAGGTATTGACTGTATGATCAGTATGACAGATGAACAGATCGCCGTCAGACGAGACATATACCACGTGATGACACGTTAGGCTCGTGTTGTGTTCAAGGACCCTGACCGTGGCCAGGAAAAATAGGCACTCGCTTGTTTCTTTTGCGGTCTAGATTTCTTTAATTTTTTTCTTTTTTGCGTGTGTTTTATAAATTACCTTGAGGGCCGTACCAAATGGTCTCGCGGGCCGGAGGTTCCCCACCCCTGCTTTAAAGCAACCCAACGGAAGTTTCATGTAAGTTTAGTTCTGTCACTCGTAGCTCGGGCTGCGGGGGTGCTAGAGACGGCAGCCCGTTGATACGACCTTCCTAGCCAGAGATATGGCCGCATTTTACAATAAACTTCCGTTGGGTCGCTTAAAAACAAATATCGCATATCGCAATCGCAATATTTGTCAGAAAAATCGCAATTACATTTTTTCCCAAAATCGTGCAGCCCTACTGAGCCTTGCTTTGAAAACAGGCTAGATTGACTACGATCTGGTGCAATTGGTTCCTTGTAAGTTGGATTCCTATAGAGATGTCACTAGAACTAATACTTAAGTACCTTGTCAATACCAACTAGTGGTGCACGATAATTATCGGCCCGATAATTATCGGTCCGATA
>CALSBZ010046620.1:338884-353745 GCA_943591055.1 Gobionotothen gibberifrons
ATATAATATTATTATCGGTTATCGGTCTTGAGAAGCAGGAAGTTATCTGTATCGGTATCGGTTTCAAAAAACCAATATCGTGCATCCCTAATACCAACACGTATTAATGTGACATGCTCATTTTTCTACAGACCTGCAGATACTACTTATTGCTTATTGGTCCCTAATGCACAGAAATCTGGCAGTGCGCCCTGGATCACATGTTTCCTCTGCTACCTCCCTAACAGCTGTTTGCTGTGGACACATTCACACCTTTCTCTTTCACTCTACTAAACCTGGTTTATCACTTTTTGTGATAATTTATTCAGTAAATTTATGCTTTCAGGTAGGGTTGGGAACTGAAACTCGGTTGACGGCCGGTTCGCTGACGGCCGGCACCGCCCTTCATTTTTTAAAACGGCATCATGTAAGTTGCGCTGACAGGTGACAGAGGTCCACAGTTGCCCCGCAGCGAGGCTCCCCCTGCCCTCCCGTAGACAGTTCACGAGCTCAGTCACTTCATAACACCAAAGATGGATCGCGGTAAACGCTCTAAAGTGAGGCTCCACTACACTAAAAAAGAAAAAGACAAGGCACAGTGTAATGCCTGTTAATAGCTTGCCACAGGCATAGCTCAGTTACAATAAAGCACAGCTATTGTGCTATACATTTGTATTGCATGTATATTTTTTATTTGTAAAAATGTCAGTTAAAGATTAAATTAATAAAGATATTTTTGTTATCCAAACGTTTGACCTCTTTCTTTTACAATTTTGGAATCGAAACGGGGAATCGATAAGAACCAGAATCGATAAGCAGAATCGGACTCAATACATTTCAAACGATACCCATCCCTACTTCCAGGAGACACAGCCAAGTTTACGTTAGCTGTTTGCCTATAATCAAGTGCAACCAATATAACGTTCCCATGATGTGTTCAGGAGTCCAATGGCGGTGTCTCAAAAGGGAACTTTGGGATTGTAGCCTTTGCAGACCATTCACATGCACAAAAACCTATACAACACACTACCGGTGAGGGAAACTCCAAAAATATATAAAAGGGCCTCTTTAACAATGTTCCATGTGCAGTCTTCCTGAGAAGTAAGCATGACAACTTTCTCTGAGCAAATATACCAGACAAAAGAGTAAGGTAGTGATGATGTATTTTTGTTGGCTGACATTTGACTAAAAGCAGTGGTATATTTTAATAGATTTTTGGAATATTAAAGAAAATAAGTCTTAAGGCAAACACACATATAGGATACTTACACTTTTTTGTTCAGCAGGATAATCTCCAAAAATTGTACGACTTTTATGACTTCGAAGCGTTAATGCAATCGCCAGAAGTAAAAATGTAACGTTGACGTTGCATCTCCACCGCTAAGCTAAAGGCAGCTAATGACTTTTAGTCGTCTCTTTTAGTCACTTGTTAGCAACCACATATGTTATGACGTATAGAAACAATATTCATCTCCAGTGGGGTATTTACGGTCATATTTGATATTGTGGGTAAAAACGTTAAAAGCTTTTGAGCTTCCATTAACCACGGACCTTATTTCAGTCATACAGTATAACCAGAAATTTTTCAATTCCAGATGAGGGAACAGAAAATGGTAAAGTGCTAACTCATATCCGGGTTTTAGGACTCATCCCTGCACCATTCTATACTGACACAAAAATATTTATTCAACAATGATGGAAAATGATTCTTTACACACAGCCTTAGATGAATGCACTACATGTTAGTGGTCTGGACTTGTTGGTCAATACCTTTACAGACAAAACAAGGCCAACCAAAAACTATGATCACAAATGGTACTAAATATAGTAAAATGCAGTGATGAATAATTACCGGACAATCAAATCCTTTTCAAAAGGCAAGAAAATAAGTGACATAATGTCGTATATAATTCTGGCCCCCTGCGGTCACATCCCGGAGAATGTCTCTTGGCAGGATCCGAGGAAGCATAATTATACCCTACTGAATGAAGTGTGAAAGACAGTGTTTTTTTCCTTCAGGAAGTCAATCATTATTTAACCAAATAATTCCTGTTAGACCATGAACACGTAATCTCTTAACATTTTCCCAGAGCTACCAAAGTAATTGTTGACATAATATTGTCAAACTGAAAGCCAAGTTTAACAAAAATAAGGTTATATATATATTTTTTTATTATAGACCATATTCAATTACCCTCCTGTCATTGGAGTCATTCCTTCAAAATGAATGGTTTTAAGTGTTTTTCGACTCCAAGCATTTCCTACTTATGCTGAATCAACTGTTTAGTAACACCGTGCCAATCATTATACATATATAGATATCATTTCCCCGCAGTTGCACTTTCATTATTTTAAGGAAAATGAACTAATGACTGGAACTAGAGGAACCCATGAGAGACCTGAAGTGGGCCAAAGGGCACACTCCAGTGTTATATCATAAATTAGTCTTTTTTTAAAGCGTATAATTAGTCCCTGTAGGAAGTGCAAAGATACATATATAATACAGTATTATGCACAGTCATATTCCATAATTCAACTAACTACAAAACCAGGCCGTAATTAAAGTCTTAATTAGGTGGTGTTTTTAATTTTTTTTAAATGTCAAGAGGATATGTTGTGTCATAAATCCCGATACATCAAAACATGTTGCGCTGTCACTGTTTGGAACCTTTCTGCAATATGTTTCCTTGGCAAATAAAAGGAAACTCGTCTTCTGCATTATTAATACCCACAGCGTTTCATTAGCATTCTTATTTAGATTCCAGGCAGGAAACTTATGCATTTTAATGTCCCTATTCATTTCCAAGTGAGATATAAAGAACTCTGCCATGTCCCTAAACCAACTTAGTAGATTGTTGTGGACATTTCTTTACCACTTAAGGCAACTGCAGTTGAAAAGCAATACTTTTTTTTTTGGTTGTCTAAGTGGGTTTTGTCCTTAGAATGAAAATCAAAGAATGGAAATATTCACGGTCCCAGATTAGTTCTTCAAAAACTACATTCACCCCAAATTACCCCTCCCATTGTGCCAAAATAAGACACCCAATCCCACTCATACATAACTCTGTTACTGCACTGTTGATTGTGTACAATGGAGGAAAAAATAGGCCTACGCTTTATACCCTTGAATAATTTAAGGAACAATTTATAGAAAATGTACGGCCCATACTAGTTGGAGCTTCCTTCATTTTGTCATTCATGTCTTCCCGCTTACAAAACCATAAGCAATAATCTCACACGTAGGACGGATTTGGCGATACTTGTGTGGCCGTGCTGCTATTTGAGCAGCACAGCTCTGCGGGACGAGCCTATTCAAACAATGAATGCACAATAGAGAGGAAATGCATCAAGTGGCTTTGATTCCCCGCGGAATCGCTCTGAGTGGAAGATTGAACTGGGATGATTGCGGGACATATAATATAATACCACATTTCTGTGAGCTCTGTGCATAAGAGGACAGCTCCATTCTGGCTACTGTTTATAGACCTTCCAGAATATTGACACACGGAGTGGTACAGCATACAGTGGATTGACTGTTGCATAGGGAAATTACCTACTTAAAGCATAAAAGGTAATTTACAGAGCAATTTTAAACAAGATTTTTGATATAGAAACATCAAACAACCATGTTTGCAGAGAAGAACTGCACTCCCACGTTATTACACTTATCTGCTTTTCAGCAAATCCTTTCTTAGCATTTCTGATCCCTGGATTCAGTCAGATACTGTATATAAAACATCCAGTTTCAAATAGCTTTGCTATATAGTGTTAGCTTATTTTGCGCACCCATTGACACGCAAATGGCTTGAGAAAATATTTTTAGATGTAGAATTATATAAATAAAATCAAGTACATTGACTTCATCATTTGCATTATAGTTTTGTCATTGTGTTAACAGTAACTCTTTGTAGGGTCCCACACTAAATATATTTACTGTACCACAGTGTGCTGCAGGTTTACCCAGCATGGCTGAGTCATTAGGTCTTGCTGTTTTCAAAAAGTACATTAACAACAGCTTTTGCAGACATGTTGCGGCATTAATGAAAATAATCCATCACACTAAATTAGATGATTCTGCATTATACAACTCAATGAAAACAAGACTTTATAAAAAAGGTTGCATTGATATTTGACGAGTAACTGAATGTGAAGACGGATAGTTGTTCCTATTTACTTGTGCTTCTTTGCTGCTATAACTCTAATGTAGTGTTGTGTATCGATTGGAGGAATTGAAAATAGCTCCACCATTTGTGGGAGACTTATTAGCAGCTTGGTAAATTCATTACCAAAGTTTATGGTCATCAGTGAGGCTTTATCATTCGGCTGTTTTTAAATAGTTTTTCGTTGCCAGTCACATTGCATATTGGTATTTGAACTAAGTAGGTAACTTTGGCACGATTGCCAAAACGTGCATGTTTGCAACTTGTGAGATGTGCATGTTGGCAAAAATACAACCTCATTGCTGGCAAAATATATGCTTGCTTGCAGTTTTCCTGTAGAAGCCTGACTTGTCAGAATATCAATTATTGCGAATAAAGGAGAATATCCATATATTTCTGATGGGTTTAAATAATGCAACTACTTTCTCATTTCTTGCTCCACATTGTAGCATTCTGCTTGGAATTCTCCGATGAGTAGTAAAAAGCACAACACAAACCTTACTAAAATAAATCCCATGCTAATTAATATGACAAATTGACATGCACGTGTTACTGTGACACAATATAGCTATTATACTGCTTGCATAACCCTAGATTTAATTTACTTTGAAGAACTAGGTTTTTATTTTCTTCCTCTTCTGTATTTAAAAAAAGAATACCTAAATGATCCAGATGGTGATGTTCAGCTTGACAAAGGTTCAAATTTGGATACCTGTCAACATCATCCACATCCAGTTCTTGTTACACATACAGCTCATTAAAAATAAGGCTGCTCATTAGTTGCCCAAAATGAGAAAACTATGAATCACCCATTTGCATAGTTGTTAAATGTAACCTGATGGTGTTTATTAGCATTGTCGGTTGTAAAGTGTTAAAGGGCTGTTTTGTAGGGAATTGCATTTTGAGGAAAATTATTGGACGTGAGTCATTACTACGGAAATAATACATACATATGGAAATCTGAATTTAAGTGAGACAGGGCAAACTTAAACCAACCTCGAATAGTAAACATACAGATTTTTTTTAATTATCTTGTACAGAGGGCAAAATGATTGTGCACATGATAATTATCGTACAACTGGCAACCTAATCCTTAATAGTTAATTGATTTGGGGTTCTTTTGCATGAAGATTTCATATTTTTACGCTAATTAACAACCTCTAGTCCAGGGATCACCAACTACATTTGTCCAAGGGCCAAAATGTATCCAATAGACACTATCGCGGGCCAGTGATTTTTATATAGCCCAGAATTTTGAACTTAGCAGACTCTTCACGCTAACGAAGGATCACTTCTAGGCAGGGTTGGGAGGGTTACTTTGTAAATGTAATCAGTTACTGGATACTGAATACATGCTCTGAAAGTAATCAGAATACAGTTACAGTTACGTGTCTTAAGAAAGTAACATATTCAGATTACTTTTAGAATACTTTCTTTTTCCATAACAGATGGGTATGTTTTGGTGAACAGGAGACACTTGTTTTACAGTTTGAATGGCTTATCAAGAACTCAAACACAACATCTTGGTGTCATTCTGGACAGCTCTCTCTCATCTGCACCCCACATAAAAAACATCACCCGGACTGCATTCTTTGTACTGTCTTAAAACCTTTCCTTGGAATATGTTATGAATTGTAAGGTGTCCTTGGGTGCTTTGAAAGGCGCCCCTAAATAGAATGAATCATCATTATTATTTATTAAAACGATGTAATAACTTTTAAAATGTTTTCCAGTGCACTTGCCTCATGCATTCAGCAGCAGCAGGCCATTCACTTTGATTTGATCCCGTTGTCATCATTTCGACAATAAAGAAATGCTACATAAATGTTATCTTGCACATGTTATCTAACCATCTCCGTTTCTAACGTTCAATATATTTTCTCTCATCTGCGTGCGGGGGCGGGGCCTCACAGACACGCTGCCTGCATCTCTCTCTCGCTCACAGACATGATGCAGTGCTGTGCAGTGTGGACACAGTTCTGCCGGTAATGAATATTACATTTTGTGAGGAAACTTTTCCTCCAATAATTCCAATAAGTATTCCAAAATGTATTCACTTCAGGTTTACGAAAGTAACTGTAATCAGATTACTCGTTTTTCAAATGTAACGCCAGCTGAATACAGTTAGCCTACTTGATTTTTGTATTCTGATTACGTAACACCGTTACATGTATTCCGTTACAACCCAACCCTGCTTCTAGGCTACTGTCCCGCAGCTCCTGCCTCTCTGTTGGACTCTGTCACAGTGGGGCTACTGCTGTGGTGCGGAGTGCGCACGAAGCAGACTCTTCACAACGAAGGATTACTTCTTCTTCTAGGCAGGGAAGGTTTCGCAGTACGCAGTCTACTGTCCCGCAGCTGCTGCCTCTCTGTTGGACTCCGGTACTGCACCTTACTCACGAGACGTTGTAAAAAAAAAAAATGGGTGGGGGGGCGAACGCAGTCACCCCCGTCGTGCGGGCCGGATGAGAATGTCTGGCGGGCCGGATGTGGCCCGCGGGCCGCCAGTTGGTGGTCACTGCTCTAGTCATTAGCGAGAGTCAGTAAATTGGCAGTGATGTCTTGGTATTGACCAGAGGCTTTTCCAGCCGTCAAAACTTATGAATCATGGCTGTAACTGTACAAAATCCATAATGATGGGTTTCGTTAATGTGGAAACTGAACTGAAGGAATTAAGTGTGATTATCTAGAGAAGGCCGTAAGTGGATTAAGGCAATATGTTTTTTCTGCTATAGTGGATTGTACAAGTTTTATGAGACGTTATCTGATCGATCTACAGGAAACCATGGTTTGTGAACCAATCTGTTATTAGTAGTTTTGCATATATGAGAAAAGCAAACACAGACTATCAAATCCTAAAATAATATTCATCATGGAATCTGATACTTAACCTTGACTTGATTGTCAAAATTCCCAGGATTTGAGGGCTCTTGTGCCTTGCACCACCATCCCTGTCACTTTTAGCTTCCTGTATGGATTCTGTCAACTTCAAGTAACCAAACCAGTAACCAATTGTAGCATATTTGTTTGCAAGTTAAAATATTAAACATGTTAATTAACTATAGTTATACGCAAGACTCTTGCACTTCGAGTTGAGCTATGACATTGGTTTCCATTTTGGGTGCAGTTTAGGTAATATTTAGCTTCCGATACCAACGTACCTTCTATCCTGGGATTTGTCAACCACTAGGTTTGCGCCATAGACTGTGTAAAATATGGACGTGGTATCCAGGACGTCAAACATAGGTTACGTTGAAGCCTATATTCGACCTATTACATTACATTGCATTTAGCTGACGCTTTTATCCAAAGCGACTTACATTAAGTGCATTCGACCAACATGTTTTAGCTCTATGAAACCTGATGTACTTATATGATTCTGTTTTCTTCAAGTTTGTATTTTGTTGGTCGAACGCACTTATTGTAAGTCGCTTTGGATAAAAGCGTCAGTTAAATGCAATGTAATGTAACAAGATACAAACTTGAGGGAAACAAAATCATATAAGTACATCAGGTTTCATAGAGCTACAACATTTCAAGTGCTACTCAACTGGCTTTAGATAAGCCAGTCCTTTATTAGTATATAAGTGCTTTGTTAGCAATTATTTGTTAGTAATTCTATCGCTCGAAGTGGAGTCGAAAGAGATGTGTTTTCAGTCCGCGCCGGAAGAAGTGCAAGCTATCTGCTGTCCTGATTTCAATGGGGAGCTCATTCCACCATTTTGGAGCCAGGATAGCAAACCGACGTGTTTTTGCTGATGGGAACTTGGGTCCCCCTCGCAGTGCTGGTGCAGCGAGCCGTTTGGCCGATGCAGAGCGGAGTGCACACGCTGGGGTGTATGGTTTAACCATGTCCTGGATGTAGGAAGGGCCAGATCCATTCGCAACATGGTATGAAAGTACCATTGTCTTGAAGTGGATTCTAGCAGTTACTGGAAGCCAGTGAAGGGAGCGGAGGAGCGGTGTGGTGTGGGAGAATTTAGGAAGGTTGAAGACCAGACGAGCTGCTGCATTCTGGATGAGCTGCAGAGGTCGGATGGCACATGCAGGTAGACCAGCCAGGAGGGAGTTGCAGTAGTCTAGGCGTGAGATGACGAGATCCTGGGCCAGAATCTGCGTCGCTTTCTGGGTCAGGTGGGGACGTATCCTCCTGATGTTGTAAAGAGTGTATCTGCAGCAGCGGGTTGTAGCAGCGATGTTTGCAGTGAAGGACAGTTTCTTTTCTAGGGTCACACCCAGATTCCTTGCAGTCTGAGTCGGGGAAACAACAGAGGGGCCGATGTTGATTGTTAGGTCAAGAGTGGGACAATCTTTTCCCCCGAAGGAAAAGCAGTTCAGTCTTGTCAAGGTTGAGTTTGAGGTGGTGAGCAGACATCCACTGAGAGATGTCAGCTAGACGAGCAGAGATGCGTGCGACGACCTGGGTCTCTGAGCAGGGAAAGGACAGAATTAATTGGGTGTCGTCAGCGTAGCAGTGGTATGAAAAACCATGCGGGCTAATGACTGATCCGAGGAGAAGAGGAGGGGACCAAGAACAGAGCCCTGAGGGATCCCTGTAGTTAATTGACAAGGGTCGGACTCGGACCCTAACATAATTATGGTCACATACTTTTCTCAAAGTTAACCTATTATGAGGAACTTTTAAAGTGCTGATCTTTTAAGAGAGTTTGCAGAGGGATGACATTTGGCACTATTTGTCCATACAGACTTGCCATAGTTTCTTTTGCAGTAGAACAGTGTTTCTCAAAGTGTTGTCCGCGGACCACTGGTTGTCCGTCAGCGCCCCCTAGTGGTCTGTGAGTATATTGGTAACATTTCACATTTTAAATTAATTAATGAAAGTTTTCCGCACTCTCACGGGAATATCTCCGCAATGGAGCGAGCTTAAGTTTAATCGATTGCATGATATAGCCCGGCGCAACACCTTTGTCACACATGTTGCCACTTGTTTGTACCATTTTCAGGCGATTTGTAATCTGTTCTAGAAAAACTGTGTTTTTTATTTTATTTCAAGAAGCGTATAAAACAAAAAATGGATGTCTTTTATGAACATTTATCCATGCTGAAAGTAGATTTAGATGTTTTAGGAGTGAGATAGAGATTATTATCTAATATATGCATCCAATGAAGCATTGCATGAAGTCTGTTGATGGGGCTGCATAAACGTTTTTTAAATTTTTGTTTTGTAGGCAGACCATGCAGGCCAGCCCGATGGTCACCAAGATTCATGTTTTAATAGCATTTTTACAAAAAAAGCCCAGGCGAGCCTAACATGTGAAAAAATGGCTTAGACCTCAGAGAGTTAAACTTGGGCCTGCGACCATAGTTTTACTGTATTTTGTTTTGAAAATCCACAGCGGAGGTTTGTGTCGTACTACATGCGGTGTATTTTGCATATCTCTCAGTAGCCAACGATCTGTGAGTCTGTTGGCCCGGACATAAACTCCGTAATAAATGTAGTCTACATTTCATAAGAGGTGTAAAACCTGAGCATTTTAAATCGCATTTGAACAAAATGCTTATGATCTGTTGTATTTGTATTGTTGATTTATTGTGTGAACGAGGCAATATATATATATATATATATATATATATATATATATGTCACGTTAAGCTGTTGTTATTAGGCTGTAATTTGTTATATACTGTTGGAGTGGTAAGCACTAAGCAGGCCTATTGTTTTTGGATATTTGTGGAGTTAGGTGGTCCGCGAGTGTTTTTTTTATTGGTTAAGTGGTCCTTGGTATGAAAAAGTTTGAGAAACACTGCATTAGAAAGTCAATGGAGCACAACAGCTGTTTTTCCAGTCACTTTTCTTTGCTGAACCCTAAACCACATATGTCTGTAAATACTCACCTGTATTTAACAATAAAATATGTGTGAAAACTTCGCGCCAGCTTGTCTGTCGATTTCACTGTTAAGTTAGCGTTAATGCTAATCGTCAGTCAGCTGTATAAAATCCATGGTGTTTTGTTTCTCTATTTCAGTTTTTTTTTAAAAAGAACTTCAGATTAACATCCTAATCATACTTGCTGTCCCCTGGGTGTATATTGAAGATACTGTCTGACATCTGCCAAGCTGGAAATCAATCCTACGTTCCAGTAAGGGCAGAATATTTAACGTGTTTTGAAAAAGTCAGTGTAATATGCCTCTATGACCTGTAGTAAATAACTCCGGCAAACCCAGATCTGCCTTTGCTGGTCCTACCACAAATAACAGTTGAACTGATAAGAACACTGGGCGGCCTTCTTTTTTGTGAGGGAAAACCTTTTGTAGTTTTTTAGAAATTAGAATACTTATCTAATAATAATATGTAACTAATAGTTGTTTAAAATAATCAATGTTTAGTGATATAAAAACACATCTTCAAATAAATAGACCTTTTTCAACACTTTCTGGCCTTTCAAAGCAGGAAACTCACAAGGGAAAATGTATAATCTATTCTATATACTATATTTTGCTTCATGTGGAACCTACTTGAGCAGGTCTCCCTTGAAAAAGAGATCAATGATCTCAATGGGATACACCTGGATAAATAAAGGTTTGAAATGAAATGAAATATACTATTTCCAGCAATGAAAGATCATTTGATAGATAATTACAACAAAAAACGGTAAATCAAAATAATCTTGGATGTGTTCCTTTAGTTGGTCAATGTAAATGTTCAAAAGAAAAACCAAAGAAAAATTGTCCACCAAATATTTCAGATGAAGAACAAATTAGCTTCTTAGCGTATCAATATTTAAACACATCCAGTGGGATCTCCAGTATTTGGAAATGTGCTTAGACAGTGTGTCAGAAACATTTAATCAACATTTAATTCCTTTCATTCTGCATGCTGCTCCTTCCACAGAACATGTTGTGCCTTCGACAATAAAAGTTCATTACAGATTTAAATGGAATGTACTAGGTTTAGTCGTTTCCAACTTTATGTAACTGCAAATGAATAACGTTCTATTAAGATTTGATAAGGGATTTGAAATTATTCTGATTTGATTGAACACTACAGGAGCCTAACACATTTCCTCAAGACTAGATTCAAGTATCTTTCTGTTATGGTTATAGAAATGTTTAAAGGTCCCCTTTTTCACTCTTTTTTTCCCACAATATATTATAGGTCTCAGATATATACAAATCATGTCTCTGAAGTGTTTGGATCTAAATACCAAACGGATCATTGTAGCATGCAACAAACCACTCTGTTTCAGCCCTGTTCCAAAAGTGCTGATTCTGTGTCTCTTACTTTAAATGCTAATGAGCTGCTACTAGCCACGCCCCTCTGAGAGATGATTGGTTTAAAAAATACAATGGTGCTCTAGGAGGAGATTCAGGGGATAAGGTGCGCAGATGTTACCTTGGTTGGTTATTGGCTAATGATGGCTCAACCAAAAAAAACAGTGACATCACAAAGTGGCCAAGTCTGATTATCACATTTTCAGACAGGTTTTTATATACAGCTCTGAAAAAATGAAGTGACCACTCCAAATGTTCCTTAAATCTCAATCTCTCCATGGCAGCCATTACATTCCAGTGTATGTTGAATTCCAACACAGATACATGTTGTCAGTAGTTTATAGAATACAATATATTTATTTGTATTTTATTCAAACACAAACTTATAAATAGTCAAACCAGAGAAACTGCAATGGTCTCTTCATTTGTGTCAAAGCTTTAGATGGATTAGGACCAAAAGAGAGAGAATCTTTTTCCTGAAACTTTCAGAATCTCTCAGAGAGGGGACACATATTTATGTATAAAAGACATAAAGAAAATTGGATTGTGCATAATAGGTGACCTTTACAAATGTACTCTGGACAATGACACTACAGCTAACTTTCGATAAGAATGGCTCCAAACAGCACATTTTTTGCAAGGAAAAAAAGTACCCTTGCACTTATGATTCACTGAGCATACACACTGACTATTTTCCACTTAGATTAAGCCAAGAAACATCTCACTCTGATTTACTTCTTTCACTTCTGAAAAGTGTACTTTACCCCCTCCCTATGAAACCACAACTGTGATCCCTTGGTAAAAACACTATAAACAGTTGAGACGGTTTGCGGCCGCTGTCTCACACAATTTGGAGGTGCTAGTGTCTCCAAAAACATGACACATCTCTCCAACCTTGTTCTTTGCTACCTGAATGATGAAGACTCAGGCAGAAAAACATTCTGTGGGTTGTTTTTGTGCTTAAGGCAGATGCATGAAAAATGGAACGGGGCACAATATAAATGACAGTAAACCCTCTAATAGTTTTTCACAATACAGGGCTTTTTCTGTCCAGGTACACTGTCGTTTTCAATTAATTGTTACAATTTTAAAACTAATTGAGAGACTCCTGAATGCACTTGTTTTTTGGGCCAAAAGTGTTTCTAGTTTATTTATATTGCTTCCGAATAGATGCATTTGGCTGGGATAGCTGAATCTTTGGTGACCACAAGAGCCTATTTCAAGGGAATGTGATGCCACTATTATTTCAAGAGAAAAAGCAGTGCAAAGGGTCCTGTGGTGATAATTGTCTTGCGTTGGAGTTTTGACATTTGCGCAGCCTGTTGTGAACAATTATATCTGATCAAGGGGTCATTCTTTGTTTTAAAAAAATAACGAGATAGTGATTTGTTAAATAACAAGAGCATTTTCTCACAAGAGAATATGTCCTAGTAACATGAGATGGGTATTCACAGTTACTCAAATCAATCAATAACTAACATAAAAGGAACTCATAATTTAAGCCTTTTTTTTTGTTAAAACGGAGTGAGGGGGATGTGAGACTTTAGGCATTTAAGTATAAAGTTATTGGATAAATGCAAATGCTTTGCCCAGGTTAATGCAATATGTATCTGTGAAAGTAAAAAATCTGCCAAGGAATGGATAACTTTTGTACTTATTCTGAGGATATATTTAGATTTCTGAATAAACATAAAGTGACTAAGTGTTTCGGACAGGAAAATAAAAAACTTCAGTTCAGCATATACACCACATTTAAATTGGAACAATTGCTTAAGTTTCAGGAAAATTCAAGAACATGATAAAAACACCAGCTGCATATAGCAAAACAGATCAGTTAAATAACCATTGTTTAATTTCTGAGAAATAAGACACACTGTCTATGGAGTCAATAACAGGAAATGAAATGATTGGACTGTTATCTTACAACAAAAGCCCTTCTCAAGACCTTAACATCTCCAAAGATCCAATGGTTGCTTTGAGCAATGGGCTCCAACATGAAAATGTTTGATGGGGTAATTTCACATTCGAGATGTTTTGTCTGTGCACTTCTCACTGATTTGAAGCCAGTGGTGCTCTTCTGGGAAAAAGAGATGTAACACGCTCCCTCAAAACTGGATTTAGCAACTTTAAACAGTTTGCTAATGTTTTAGGGCACTGTCAATCAAATCTAAACTAAACTACCCACACAGTCCTGATGGACCGAAGATAACTCAAACTTTGATTGTTGCTATAGTCACTTCTGTTAGAGAGAGAAATACTTACAATTTAAAACCGATTTGCAAGGTGTTTAAGAGATGATAAATAGAGGTTTTGGGTGTCCATCTTTATATCCTTTATAATCTGTCTGTGCAAGCTGCTTGGTCTCCATCAATTAGTAATGCAAATAAAATAATGAAATCAACCAAAAGATACAAACTTAAGCCTCTCCTTAGGCACACCACCGAAGCAATCTTCATTGCCGACATGGTTATAAGCACTCCTCCAGCCAGTGTGACAAATCTGGATAATCAGCAACTGTCAGGCCAAATTGCAGTCCAATTCACAGAGGACTGAGAGTGCCTCGTCAACAAAAACTCAGCCTCGACCTTCTCCTGTCTTCGTGAGTTCAGAAAACTTCACAGCAGGTGTTCCATTAGTCTATCCCTTCTTTTAAGTCGTACAGCAACACCTGCTGAGATTTGTTAGTCTTATTATTCTTCAGAAAAACAGAACTACAAACACATTTCAATGTTGTTAGATTCATGCGAGTGGTATTTGACAACAAGTTTTCTTTTTCTCCTTTGAAAAAGTTTTGACCTTGAGTTGTTTAAAATGTATAATGCTTTGTAGTGAATTGTAGATGAGATTATGTTCAAAGCATCTCTGTTTTGAGTATGCTCACCTACTGTGAGAAGATGCCCTCCGACTAAACAAATTACCTTTACATGTTCACCCTCCAGCAAAATTCCCACTAGAGAACTTTATATAAGGTATCCGTTCGATTTTCTTTCAATATTGTACATCGTTCCCCTTCCAGCTACTGAGGATTTTGTGACATGTATTGTTCCCTGTGTACATGTGACTTGTGCTCAATATTGTTCCTGAACACATCCTGTGTAGACACTAAAAGATTGGAGTGTTATTAGCTGTTGCTATGCTAATATACCGCTCACACTATGCCTCCTGTGTAGAAACGTTTCACTTCTTTAAAATGATTACATTTGATATGATTACATTGATATATATATATATATATATATATATATATATATATATATATACACATACACAGCTCTGCATGATCACCTGCAGCGGTGAGCGGAACAAAACACACACTTCAGGTTAGAATATCACACGTAGCTATTTTAATTACCTCTCAAACTACCTAAACTAGTTATAGATATGTTTAGTTTTACTGTCGGGTCACTCATTACTGATCCGCGAGCTGCATGATACTGACGGGCTGTCAGGAGAGGGAGAGAGCGCTCCGTTTATTACTCCCGTGTTATT
>CALSBZ010046620.1:369079-410843 GCA_943591055.1 Gobionotothen gibberifrons
ACTCTCTTAGTCCGACACTATCATGATCAAGCAGCTCACCAAGGTCGACATTTAACAGAGGGCGCACTGCACACTGCGGGTGTCTGGATAGTAGGAGGGAAGAGGCTCATTTTGAGTATAATATTCAAATGTGTCATCTGCAGGAAGTTGAGAGGCAAGTTTGAGGTTCAGAAGATGTCCGATCTGCCTGCTGACAGACTGTCCGTGGATCCACCTTTTACACATGTAGGGCTTGATGTATTTGGTCCATGGAGGGTGATAACTCGTCGCACAAGAGGTGGTGCTGCTGAGAGTAAAAGATGGGCAGTCATTTTCACATGTCTCAGTACGAGAGCTGTTCACTTGGAGGTTATTGAAACCATGTCCACCTCATGTTTCATTAATGCCTTGAGGCGCTTCCTGACGATTCGTGGACCTGTCAAACACCTCAGGTCAGACAGAGGCACAAACTTTATTGGAGCATGCAGAGAGCTTCAGATAAACACGGACGATCCTGAGATCAAGGACTATCTGCAAGACCATGGTTGTACATGGATATTTAATTCACCTCATTCCTCACATATGGGTGGAGCTTGGGAGAGGATGATTGGTGTGGCTCGACAGGTCCTTGATGTACTGCTGTTGAAGAATAAGGATAAACTGACCCATGAAGTCCTAGCTACTTTGACGGCTGAAGTTATGGCCATCATGAACGCCAGGCCTCTGGTTCCCATCTCTTATGATACAGACCTTCCTGAGATACTCTCACCTGCTACACTTCTAACCCAGAAGGCGAGTGTGACACCCACACCCCCGGGAGCCTTTGAACTGGATCACCTATGTAAGGTACAGTGGCGCCAGGTCCAGAGCTTGGTGAACTCCTTCTGGAAACGGTGGAAGCTGGAGTATCTGGCAACTCTTCAGCCTCGGAGGAAGTGGACCGAGGAGCAGCCTAACCTCAAGGACGGTGACGTTGTTTTGTTAAAGGACGTTCAAGCACAACGTAATGACTGGCCTCTTGGTCTGATAGTAAAGACCATTCCAAGTTCGGACTGCAAGGTGCAAAAGGTTATGGTAAGGACCTTAGGTCAAGGGCAGTGTTTCCGCCCTTTTTCGGCTCCCAAACGGCTCTTCATGTTACCACAGTTTACCACGGAGCATCAGTTTCACCACTGCGAGGCTCCGGCGCTCGCAGTTCACGCGCGTACTCCACTAGCACCGCCCCGCTCATCGCGTCCAAATCGTGCATGTGCCGTGTTGACTCCTTTGCCCCTCCAACAGAGGGATGTCCTTGTCCTTTTTCCTTTTCGTCATTTCAAGCGATAAAAACTCTCGATCTTCTCTTGAATTAATCATTTTATTGTCAAATGACGGCAAGACGCCCCCCCCTGGCACCAAATATCTCGACTCTCCTTCTTGTGTTTTAGTTTACACATGCCATGCAGAGAGACTTTTGCTTGTGGTGGACTATTGGACTGCATTATGTTTGTGCTCCTTTTTAATATGTCCACGTCAGTTCAATTGGCAATTGTTTTCCATTAAACATGAGCTGTTGTCCTTTATGTCAGATAATTCGTCAAACGAATTGACTCCTGTGACAGGATTTTGATGAAACCTTTATTACAGCATTTTCAAAACAAGGGATTTATGCAATACATAATGTTCTGAGCCATTTTCAAAACTATTTAGATTGAAGCTGTTTCTATTAGGTTAGTACAGTGGTTCCCAAACTTTTTCAGTCGGGACCCCCTTGGGTATTGGAAATATTTTCGGGACCCCCCAACCCGGTTCCCATCTATATTGGTAGGATTAATTGTATATTGTTGTAAAAACATTACATTTTCTTTGCTAATAATAAGAAGATACAAAGATCCAACTATCATTTTATATTTTATTATGGATTACGCATGAACAAAAGTGAAAAATAGATTTAAGGAAAATATATGAATGAACACTGAACTACTATTTCTACTGCAGGTTGCAAACGATCACATCACTATACAATTCCTATTCCACACATAGCCTGTCAATGGCAAGATCGTTCCCCTCCTCCTCCAAGAAGATTCTGATCTCATCTTTAAGCGCCAGCACCCTGGACAGCACTTTTCCGCGAGAGAGCCATCGGGACTCGCTGTGAAAAAGAACAGCTGTGTACTCGGAGCCCATCCCCTCGCACAATGCGGAGAAAAGGCGAGCTTTCAGTGGTCTTGTTTTGATGTAATTGAAGGTGGTTATAACATCGGACAAAATGACATTAAGCTCCGGACTCAGCTGCTCTGACGGCCGTGTTAAAAGCGTCTCCATTTTGTAGATTTATTTTCGAGCAGTGTTTGTTTACAATGTCTTCCCGCGCCCCCCCTGCAGTACCTCTGCGACCCACCAGGGGTCGCGCCCCACAGTTTGAAAACCACTGGGTTAGTACAATATGACACATTTGGCTTCCATGTTTATGGAGTCTAGCATGTTAACAGTTCACCTTTATTCTCGCACCTCCTTTAGCTTAAAACCTGTGATGATAACCTTTTTTTCTAACCAGAGTAGGTGGTTCAATTTTTGGTGACTATAATGGTGTTAATTTTCAGAAAATACGATGTTAATAATGTTCACCATTTAAGTAAGCGTGCTAGCATACTTCACAATGCATAATGGCAACAAAACCACCACAAAGATTAGGCTGATAGAATGTCATTAGTTTTGACAAATGTCATAGTTTTAAATCCAATAGCTCCATATGTGACCCGCTCTATCGAAATCAGTCGGAAGTCGCAACGGCTCATTTCAAAATAAACGTGGATTTGCGTAAAATCGGGGTTCGGGTGTTTTGTTTGATTTTAAATAAACAAAGTCTTGGCTTTCAGAATATGAAACTTTTATTTCCAAAATCACACGATAAATACATTTTTGAAGCTTGTAAAGGGAAGAAGACGGCTCCCCCTCGCCACTCTGCTCTTCCGCAGCGCCGCCCGCCCTCCCTCTGGCTGAAATTATGAATGTAAGCTGTATAGTAATCATAGATAACACGGCAGGGTCCGTTAAAGTTTGTTTTCATCTGATTTCAATTAAACAAAGGCTTGGCTTTCAGAATATTAAACTTGTTTCGGCAAATTCAGATGATAAATACAACTTTGAAAGCTTGTAACAGCATAATTACAAGCGGAGAACGGAGTAACTTGGCGTCACAGCAGGCAAAACAACAGCCGGTGTTTCTCGTGAGTGTTTCCCCGGGAAACAAACCCAATACACACAAATGCAACATTACACAACCACACACACACGTATACACACACACACACTCGCGAGCCTCCCCCAGACCAGTAATCCAAACGAAAATATCTTCCCTCCGTAGTATTTCTATCATTTGCTCCGCTAATAATCAGTCAGATCGATGGATTCCAGAGAAGAGGAAACTTTAAAGGCTTTTTTCTCAAAATGATGACTCGGTGACAGTCATTATATAATGTGACATATTTTGCTTAATATTTGGAGTACAACAACAATCCTGATATCATTAGAAAGCTAGGAATCTCCTCTTTTCAGCAGTGTATACAACTCAAAATGTGTCTTTGGGTCAATGCGACTGATTTCGATGGAGCAGGTCACATATGGACGTGGTGAACCAACTGAACTTCAGACATGGCCTTGCCTCGAGAGATATGGTAAATTGCGAAATGGACAGACCAGGGTTACATGTTACCGCAAGGTTTCCTAAAATATAAACTGCCAAAGACTGGCTGCACCCTGTGTATGCTTAAGACCACACGCTGCCACCTAAGAGTGTGTGTAAGGTAGTAAAGAGGTATACATAGAAGTGAAAATGTATTGCTAGAAGGAACCACCAGTTCACTGATTGTGAGTGGCTAAAATATGTTTTGCTGATGCCCCCATCAGCAGTACATCGCTTGGCTTCAATACACTGATACACGGTTACATAAGAACTTCAAACAACCCGAAAATCTAAACTAATCCTTTGAAGTGCTACACCGTATTCATGAAAGTGTTGGACTCAAAACATTAGCAGGCCTTTTCGAAACACCCTGATTTGAATCTTCAATGCCATCATTTTCTCCAAAACCATGGTATTAAAAAGAAATCCAGTTCTAAAGGTTTTTCAGAAAAAACATTTGGACAATGACTTAAATGGTGTGTTGGATAGGTCAGACAAACGGAAAGTTAGGGACAAAGAACAGAAGACTTGAACAAACCCAACAATCACGTGTTCTCAAGACAAAAAAAGATCAGTTTATTTTTTCCAATTTTTTAGAGGTTTGCAGATGGTGATAAAGCAATGAGAATAATGCCTGAAATTTGAGGGTGACATTTAAACTACATTGTGTTATGGTCACAGGTACACAGAAATATTCCTTGTGCAAAGGATCTTTTATTTTCTTTTGTCATATCCTTCCTTAAAGTGTCAAATGTAGTATCCTGAACTTTTGCAGATCCTTTTTGATTAGTTACAGATATAAAAGTCAAAGCATGCAATTCATATTTTCTATTACACCAAGGTTCAAGCTTTCACAATGTCGAGCAAAACCAATTAACCCAAATCTCGACCATTAGAATGAGGGTACACAAATGACACGTTCGGAAAAGAGGATTACAATGTTCATTGTGTACATAATTGCTCCGCTTGGCAGAATGTCAATGCTCTTCTCAATTCCAACAGACAAAATCTGGAATTGCTTTGCTGTACAATGAGGAGACCAACAATACCTATGATGTCTGCCTGAAATTGACCAAAGAGGCGTTAACCATACAGAAGCTGGACGTGGTTTGCACGAATGGAAGTGAATCCCAAGTAAATGTAAGTGCGCCCCAGGGCTCAAGAAATGCATTGTAATTCATGCCGCATAACTCCAGAATACCGTTTCAATAAATGTTCACAATATCCTATTGCCAATAAGAAACTCCCACTTTCTAAAGCACAGAACTGTTTTACTGCGAAGACAGGCGGCTGGCGGTCTGGGGTTAAGCATCAAAGTAAGCAAAAGTTCCATTATGGAGAGATTAAACTGGAAATGAAAAAGGCCTTTTGGTTGTAGAAAGCATTTTTTGCAGCAAATCTCACCTCTGAAACCCAACAACTCTTCTTTCTTTCGTGCTTTTCAGGGGGGTGCAGAGCACAACGTGCCTGTGGTTATTTCAAAGATTTTTAAAGATCAAGTAGGTAAGAATCATTTCACTTCCTATTGCAATGTGGATTAGAAAATGTTTTTTTTTTAATGCAGGGGTACATTTATCGAAATTAATGAAATAGCCACTGGATATTTTACAGGTGTGATTTAAATTCAGAATTATATTTTAAACCTTTCTAAAGATTAATTATTTATTGTAAAAGTTAGGGGTGTGGAAATATTGGTCCACTGTAGTATTGTGAATATATATATATATTGTGAAACGGTATGGATTGTCAAAACCTCTGTGAATTATTTTTGAAATACTGTCAGTTTACATTTGATTATTGACTTGAATTGTTAACCTAAAGAATCCTAAACATTTATATTATTGTTCTATTAAGATGTTTATTGGTTTGCTTGGATTCAAGATGTAAAACAGTTGTTTACATTTCAGAAGGAGAGGAATTGTTAAAAAAAGAATCACAATATTTATTTTTAATTATTTAAAGAAAGTGAAATGATAATTTTGGTAGCAACTCCTGTCTGAGTTATAATAAGTTCACTTCAGTGAGCGTTATTAAAATGTTACTCCCCGCAGCGATGATACTTGTAAGGTTATTTTCTAAGACATTGGAATGCTCCCTCCAGAGCTACAGAAGAAATTATACAACAGCTCATCACAAGTAGATTTGTGCCACGTTATACTACCTTCATATGGAGCTGGAGTCTGGGGGTGATTAGCCTAGCTTAGCATAAAGACTGGAAACTTGGGATATGGTTTGCATGGCTTTTAAAATATGCCATATAAAACTCTGTTCAACCCACAAACCATACATACAAAAAATGTAAAGCTTATTAACATCAGGAAGCTCCAAACAGTCACTGCCCGCAGCAGTTGTTCGTCAATAAATAGCTCCAGCACGTAACTTGTCTTGAGGCATTGTTATGGTTAGAATATGTGTTCAAAACGATTCCCCTTTTATTCGGCTTTTAAGTGGATTTGATAGATAGATAGATAGATAGATCTTTAATTTGTCATTGTACAGGTACAATGAACTCACTCAAGGTGCCAACATGCAACAACAAGACAATATAAAATATTGAGTGTGTGTAAATTAGGGCTGTACCCGAATATTCGTTCGTTGGAGTACTATTCGGGTTTCAATTTCGTTATTCGTTTTTTCCCCCGTTTTTTTTGGTAGACGCGCTGCACTGCGGCTGCCAAAAAGAATTTATTGAAATTTCCAATTTAACTGAGAACCCAAACAAAGGGAGCACTCTAGTAAGGGAGCCTAATTAAATACAAACAAATATACACTAACAACCAACATAACCACAAAACTACCCTGTGGTAGTGGTACAGACTAACGAAAAGGAGTCTGTGGGAAAACACAGCTAAACTAAATGACCATAGTCAACATAATACTATCCTAATCCAAACACATCTAATCACATCAATACCACACGAGTTAACCACTGTTAACAGAATTTAGAGCACGTAACGAGAGGCGTCTGTTCACATAACAGAGCCACCCGACTGATCGCTGTCCACAGGTCCACGTAGTCGTCTCCGGAAGGTGTGCGCCGGATGTGCGCTGGAATTGGAGCGCGTCGGGCCCGGCGTGCTCCAATCACAATCTTCGGCGGCGGACCAGGAGATGGGTAGCCAATGACATCAGGGCAACCACACAGCTCATTTACATAAAACACATTCAAAACAGAGTTACCAGGACCGGGGAGGCGGCGGCGGCCGTAACAATCAACGTAAGAGCTTGTGCCTCTTCGGGGGGTGCTAACACCTAACCACATTCGTTATCGTTTACTTTCTCCGTCTTTATATGTAGATATGACTTTTCTCCGTTAATCTCCGTCACGTTGTTTCCATAGCAACAACAACAGCTTCCTGTCAACAGCGCTAACTCCCCTTCAAAAATAAAAGCATGTCCATACAAAATAGGAAGCCAAGCCAAATTACACTTAAGACATATACAACTGCAACGAAAGTAACAAACACAATGCAATATCCTTTTCAATTTCAAAGCACACAAATTGGGTTGTATACATTAACAAATAACTATCAAGCAACAATACTGTAGAATAACAAAATGAATGCCGTGAATAAACCGAAATACACGTGTTGAAGCGGTTCGCTGCTGATTACTACGCACCCCCCACCCCGCGCGGGCCGGATATCCGAATATTCGCTGCTGATTACTACCGAATATCCGCAGCCCGAAATGGTATTCGGGACAGCCCTAGTGTAAATATGAACATATTTCACATTGTCTGACAGTGTCTCATGTATATCAATATATGGAAATATTCAATAATGAAGAGATATTTTGGATGGCTCCATAATTGTAAAAAAATTGCTTTTTTTTCATCTTTGGATACGATTGACCCCACAACCTCGATGTGTTAGTTAAAGAGATTTCTTGTGTAACTGAGTAATCTTGAAGGGTGTTTCCTGTTTCCTGTCTTCATGCTAAGCTAGGCTAAACATGTTCTGACATAAGATTTTACCTTCTTATTACATTTCCCTAAAAAATCCAAAATTGTTTTTGGCCTGTCTATGTACATTTACTTTTACTGGAGACAAATAATAATAATAAAGGACACTCTCTTTACACAGAGGTAATTTAGCTTGCCTAATAAGAAAAGTCATAGAAAATAAATACTGAGAGGAAGTTGGCAATGTGTCCATGCTATTAGCTGGCTAAAGGAGAAAACACTTAAATCATGTTAAATTGTAAGAATTGATGACCTCTCATTATCCTGTTAGGATGCAATATCAGAGCGTCATGAGTGAATAATTTCCCTGTAATTTGCGCATTGGCCCACATCCCTCTTAATACTGATTGGATACGAGGGAATCGTGTCTTCCTATCCCCCGGGACCCTTTTAACAGAACCTTCTAAATCTGTTCGCAACAGAGTTATCATTGTATTCCTCCCGCCCAACTGCAAATGAGTGTATATCATGATTAGTTTCAGATTTCATGCCGTCCTGTGTTCTTTTCTGAGCTGTAGCCAGAGATTAGTCAAACAGACCTACTGATTGCTATTTCCTCCACATTACCATGTATGAAATGAGCAGTTATTGTCTAATGTTTTCATTAACTTCTGACACTTGACAACTCTACGCTCTGCAGCCGATCAGACGGAGAAGCTGTTCGTCGGGGACGCTGTGTTGCAGGTTGGTACAGGCTTATTCCATTCAAGGTCGATTCGGGTCACTGCCAAGAGTGTCACATTTTAGATTCAACCCGCTTATTTTTTGACAGTTATTTCATTTAGAAAATTAAAAGAGAATATTTTGAACTTTGAACTGCCTGATTTTAATCAAATGACTATTTAATTGTCTCTTTGAGCAGATAATATCGTGGTCAAATATATATATTTTTTAATCAAATCAATTTCCCAAACGAACACCCCGTTGTCAGTTTCCGTCATAGAATAATCATAAGGTCACGAATGCATAATAGTTTCTGTTCATCAGAATAATCATGGAAACCCAAAAGTCGAGATATTAATTGAATCTTTTGAAAGTTAATTTGAATCTGTCTGGCAGGTTTATTGAGTGTGCTGTTTATCCTGAATATCAAGATGATTCATTGGACAGCCAGGCAAAATTACCACTCAAACTGGGAGTTATTATGCATTATATTATGAGTTGGATTGCTAGTGCTCCTTCCTTTGGATCAACACTGTTTCATATTTATTTGCAATGACATTGAATTTTCACACAGCAGAATATTGCATCTATTTGCATACTAAAAGCCATAGGATGGGTTTAAAAAGCCCTCTAATCTAATATGAAATAGTATTCATATGTAGCTGCTATAGCCCTCAGCCATGGAAGATTATGAGACAATAGGCCTTTACATAATAATTCTCTCAGGTGTGGTCATCTTGCGAGTTTGTTATGTTTTACTTGATGGTCATTTTAAGACCTTTTGTGGTAAAAACAATTGTCTTTGGGGTCATTTTGGCTATCATAGTTGTTTTGTATATTGATGGTCCCTTTGCATCCCTTTGAGGATTTATATTTCTCCTTGTGGTAGTTATGATCTCAATGTCGTCGTTTTAAAACAATTCATGATTATTGTTTATCTCTGTGATTGTATGGTTGCTCTTTGAGATGCTTGGAGGTTATTTTGTATCTCTTTGTGATGGTTTGGTATTTCTTTTGGTAGTTTTCCTCTCCCTGTGGTGGTTTTGCATCTTTTTGTGGTTTGATTTAGAAAATGTTCTGGTTATTCTGTACTTCTGTGATTGTTTTCCTTCTATTTGTAGTTTTTCATCCCTTGTGGTTATTTTGCCTTTGTTTTTTTTCTCTTTGTCATATTTAATCAATTTTTTTTCTCTATTTGGTCCTTTTGTTTATTATGCGGTTGTTCTAAAAAATGCTTTGGTTGTATTGTATCTCTCTGGGATAGTTTGAATTGTATTCTGGTTATTTTGTGTTGCTTTGTTGTTAGTAATCTTTTGTGGAGATTTCGCATATCATAGTTGTTTTTTTAATCTTTTGTCGGTCGTTTTCCACCTTTGGTAGTCATTTTAGGTTGTGGTTACTTTGTATCTCTGTGAATGTTTTGTTTCTCTGTTGTGGTCGTTTTGCATCTTTTGTTCTCTTTTTGGTAATCTTTCATCTCCATAAACCCCTTTTTTTCTAACTTTCTGTTTATATTGTATCTCTTTGCGATTTTTTTGTATTTTCTTTGTGGTTGTTGTTTGTTGCCTTGTGGTTGTGTGTTTCTCTGTGTGCATTAACACTAGAACCGCCAATGGGGTCAATTTGACCCCGAGCTGTTTTATATTGTATGTAACTTTTTTTCAATAAAATATTAAAGTCTCCCAGTCCGTGATTTTTCAAAAAATAACAAGTGTCTTAGAATGACGACAACAAGATGCAAAACGACAACAAGGAGATGTGTTGTCGTTTTGCATCTTGTTGTCGTCATTCTAAGACACTTGTTATTTTTTGTATCTTTTGTTTCGTATTTTCTTTGTCGTCCTTTTTGCATCTCTTTGTGGTTGTTTTGCATCTCTTTTTGTGACTTTGCAGTTCTTTGTGATCATTTTGTGTTTCCTTTTTGTTTGTTTTTGTTATGTACCTCTTGGTGTTGGGAACTGATTTTAATTTATTTTAAACCTACAGTAGTGCAATTGTGAAAGACCGACAAACAATCCTTCTGCTGGCGAGTGAGGTAGCATTTCGCCCACTGGCAACTTTTACCATTTTCATTTTAATAAGGAACATTTCTGTATCACTCGGTAGGAACACTGAACATACACTTTCCCAAAAGTGCTACAGGTCTGTACAATAACAATTCAGTACGAATACACAAACAGTTACAGCCCTACTGTCCACCTATGCATCACCTGCTGACTCTTGTAAGCTGGGTACCAAGGGTTGTCAATTATATTCCACCCTTATCCATCCCCCTGGCAGTTTCCCTGCAGCAAATAGGCAAGTAGGTTTGATAAATTACACACTTTCTACCCTGTATAATTACTTATGTGCTTTTCCACTTTTTCTGTCGGTTTCTTTAGGTCAACGGTATAAATGTCGAGCCTTGTACCCATGAAGAAGTTGTGAGTATATTTGCGATTAACTGTTGTATAATATTTCCATCAATCCTTCCATTGCTTTTCCATCTTTCTCCCAGGTTTAACACCAAATCCCAGTGGCTCTCAATAAATCTTCTCCCTTTGTTAAATAATTCCTTTATTCTCTGCAACTATCCCCACACACAAGCACACACTCATCCCATGTCTGTCGTCCCTGTCTCCTTGTGCAGCCCCAAACAGCTGTTCACTCTACTTACCTCCCGAGCGTCAAAATGCATAATGAGCAGTCTCTCTTCAGAACAAAATCCAGAGCTTTTAATGGCAGGCTGTCACACTTTGCAGCACTGACAAATGTTCAGGCAAAAGCCAAGCTAAAGTGAGGGATTTCATAGCAGACATGCATTTAGTGGAGTGTAGACGTGACCTTGCGTTTTTCATGTGACAGTCAAGTGTCTTATTTACTGTTTTATTTTCTCTTTTTTTCCAAGATGCACGGAAGATAGACAGATTTAATAAATTGTCCTTTAAACTTCACCTTCCTTGAATTGACTAGACACCTATTGAGGACGTAGTTGATATCCTTCAGACATCAAATATTCAGTAATTACTTTTCGATGTCATCTGGTTGCTGCCGCCTGTCACTAGAGAAACGTCGGCCTTAAATTCTATCTTTGCTGGAGTGAAGCCACTGTCGCACACTTTACCTCCTCATTCCCTGTTATATTTTGTTTGTTCAGGCTGTGTACAGGCTGTGTACAGGCTGTGTACAGGCTGTGTACATCTTGACATGAGTGTATAAGATTCAATTGTTATCTCGCTGCATCACTCACAATCGTTCTTTCTAACGTTCTATCGATCTTAATCTCAATCTCTCTCTCCGCCTCCCGCTCCTGTCAGGTTCACCTCTTGCGCACTGCAGGAGATGAGGTCACCATTACTGTTCGCTACCTGCGAGAAGTTCCATCATTTCTTAAACTGCCTCTAGGTAAGAGTCCTGCAGTGTTTGATGTCATGCAATCTCCCAATAAACTTCATTTCATTGAGCATTTTAGCCATAAAGGAATAAAACACATTCATGGGAGATTGTCTTTTTTTGCGCACCTTGACACTGTTCAATAGATGAGCATTTATTTCAAAGTTATAGATCGTCATGCTCCATGCCCAGAGGCATGCAGTAAAGTCAGAAACACCCAGAGCTCCAATCTTCTGCTCCTGTATTTACCTTCAGCAGCTTATACAGATGAAAACAGGCACTAAAATCCTCCATGTGGAGCCTGTAAAAAGTGAGAGATCAGGTACGCAACTCTGAGTGAATAATACTCGATGATTTATTTGAAACCTTGTAAAAATACTAGAAAGTAGCCTTTTTGTAAATTTCGAGACATTACTTCCTGAGAATGTATATACTACATTTTACAAGAAGAGTGTGTGTGGTTGTTCTCTTACTGAAAGCTAACTGTATGCTAAATATAAAGCTATCGCTAGGCTGTTATCTTGACTTACTACAAGGACTGAAGTGGGGGAAACAGTTACCATGGCTGCCCAAAGTTACATTTGTCATTTTTACACTTTGGTTTTGGACAGATTAATATAACAGAACATGTTACTTTGTGAGATTTAGCAGTGGGATAGGTATATTTTTTGTTTCTTTGGCAGAACTTGCTAGCTGCTGTGTCCTTCAAGTAATCAACTAGCCTAGCTCTTTCTTCAGCTTCTTACTAAACAGATACAACAGTTGTCAATCTTCTCATCTCAGTTTCACCAAAAAATGAAAATATTATAACTGTATTACACAAAATATATAACAATCTTTTAAACGTCTAAAGTTAACCTAGCCAAGCAAAAAGTGTTGGAGCATCATGTAGCTCAATGGATCTTTAAACCTGGATTTTTATTCATTTACACACGCTGTTAGATACAAACTTACACAACCACTAATAATTGTTGTTTTATGAATTAGCTGTAAGCAAAAAGTTGATTGAATATTGTTTTTCTCTCTCCCAGAAAACAAAATGATATTTTCTGGCAATTTACCTAATTAGGAAAAGCAAACAGATTTAGAAAAATGATTAATACTAATAGGCCTGCATGAATATTTAAAGCCACCACATTCTCATAAATTCAAACAGAGCCGTGAGAAATTCAGCCTTTATATGTTCCGAAAAAGGTAACATTCAGAAGAAGGTCTCAGTGCAGCTAAGCTCAGGTTTAGCTGTGCGGTGTTGGGCCACTGAGGCACATTTTTTCGCCTGAGGAAAAAAAGTTCCAAATCCTTATTCTCTAAGCGCCCCTTTGTTTCACCATGGCACAAATGACAAGCAGGAAAAGGCCAGGACCAGTCTGCCAAGCTTCACTGAGTGGGCCTGAATCAAAAAGAAGGTCCTCTAACGCCAAGCTAATATCATATCAAAGAGCAGAATTGGTCTCTTTTGGATGCTGTCTGAGACGCACTGTATCACTCAAAGGCAGGGCCTGGAATAAAGTCAATATCATAACTTTGGCAATGGTCTTTTCCATTTTATTTAGTTTTTTAGTTTCTGAAGAAAAGACACAACATGAAATTGGGCTAAATTCATGAAATATATTTTTCAGAAGCCTTTTTGTAAAGAACATGAACGATCTTCCTTTCTTTTTCAGGTTCCCCTGGGCCATCCACAGATCACAGCCGAGTATCCTCTCCACTCTTTGACAGCGGCTTACATTTAAATGGAAACGGAAACAACACAGTGAGAAAGATCTGTTTGATATTGCATGTATTATGTGGATGAGTTTTTGCTCCGATTTATTTCACAATCATTGCCTAGTTCTTTTTAACAGACAAGCCTTGAATCATTATATTCTGTATGCTAATCAAACATAACAACAATTGCATTTACATTTTGAAAATCACACTGTAGCATGAACTAGACATGACTTTCAGTATGCTATATTCACAAAAATGTATTTCCAGTCAATGCTGGAGTCCATTGAGATTGTCATTGAAGTTCATATCGCCAAATTACCTTCATACTCAGTCTTGCAGTGCCTACATGTACCATAATGCCTTGTGTATGAGGCTTCAAATATTAAACCCTCAATCTAGTTATACCACATTCACACCAACGGTGCTTCAGGGCCGGTTCGGAGCTGGAGCTTGAAAAGCACCGGGTTTTCGTGTTCACACTGCAGCTGAGCAGCCTCTTAGCTCCGGAATCCGGTTAGTTTCAAGCACCAAAAAATTGTCCGGCCAGAGCAAAAGCACCGCATACGTCACGCTTACGTCGAGGCGGGGGCAGAGACAGGATCAACTCCTGAACAACAACAAAAAGCCCGCGTTTTATCCAGTTTGTACACAACGATGGAGAAACTTAACAAGAGTTTCAGAGTTTCAGTGATTCTGCCATACACTCTGGTGGCTTCCATTAGCAGCTAATATAAAATCTCCGATTTTTATATAAAAATTGAATTATGGATTATCAATAATGTATTCAAAGTGACAGACACATTGAATTAAGCTATAGATTAACCTTCAGCCGCATTTTTATCGTTTTAATGCCATTGAACACGACTTTTGATCAGAATAACAGCTAAGGTGAGACAAATTCCCGTGTTTGCTCCGTAATGCTACGTGTTGGGATGTCTGTGTTTGCTTCCCCTGTCGTGAGTTCTGATCGCTCAGTGATGATACTAATACCTATATAATCTGTGGAATCTCAGTTTTAATCTGATATTTTGTATGTGCAGTTACGATAAGTAATAAGGGTATTGTTACCTTGAGTTCTGTGCTAAGTGCGTTACCATTTCTTCGCTCAGGGGTCATTTAGACGCTTCTTATGAGAGTTGTGTTTTGTTTTGGTAGAAATTGTTCGTATTGTCAGTTAGCTGAGTTTCTTCCCGTTAATCTGGTATGACACATTAATAGGTTTTTAAATATTAAGAAGCCCTGAGACACAGTTTCGTGAAAAAAAACCCTGCAGCCCCCTCTACCGGGGGCTCTCGGGCTTAACAGGTTAACTTGCTTGCTAACCAATGGTAATTGATGGGTGTGTGAATAATAACCCAATAAACAACATTTCATTTCACTTAGCATTCAAGGGCTGAGAAAAATACTACCAATCACGTTATTCATTGGCTACAGACTCTCAGTTTTTATTTCTATTAGCTAATGTTAGCTCAGCATGGCTAACCCCTAGCGGGCAGCATCAGCGCTATCAACTAAAGCCAGAGCATCTGCCTCTCTTTGTGGACTGTGGCTCGTACAAATCCACTTTGAAATGTTAAAATGTGATTGTGAATGTGAAAAGTAATCCATAACATCCTCTATATGCTGCGTCGTTGTTTGTCAGTCTAAGCGATGGGGGCCAACACTGATAGGTGATTGCTCTGAAGCTGGTCTCTTGGCAAAAGGAGGAAAAAGGACACTTACTCTCACTGTGTGTGGGAGAGAAACTCCCTTTTTTACTTACTATTATAAATGGCAAGGTAATCATTTAATGTATGCGTTTGCACAACTGGCCCTTCACCAAATTGTACATTTGTAGAAGTTAATATCAGATGGCTTTTACCATGATTAGTTGAATACTTGATTCTGATTTGTCAATATGGACATTCCAGAGGTCTGCTTTTCTTCGCGAGCAGACCGCTGCTAAGGATAGCAGACTGTTGCTAAGGAGGACGCTCTGATCAAGGGAATATACACTATGTACAGTGTTATTAATCCGCAGAAAGAAGTCTGTTCAATTTAACAGCAGCTGTGTACAACAAACATTGGTTTTCATCCAACAGAAGACACCATGTAATAATTTTCTATTTTCCGTTTTTATATTTATGGAGAGCACAATGGTGGTTTAACTGTCCCCAGAAAAATTAAAAAAGAAGGAAAGAGGTCAAAAATCACGGCACTGGATGTACAAAAAATGAATTAATTAATTGTGTTCTGTGTTATCCTTTCAACCTGTTATTAGCTCCTTGGGCTTCCTAGTTTCTTATGGTTAGGCTTGCAATGTTGCATATTAATACGGTAAGGGGAATAGAGCAGTCTTAAAGACAGCATCTCCTACTCTGCATTTCACATACATTATTCAGAAAGGCATGGAGGACAGCAGGTGGCCACTTTAACCTTTCATAGATTTTCTAGATTAGTAGTGTTTCAATTTAAATCCCTTGCAGGAGCTGGAGGAGGGAAGACTGCACTGGGCCTTTGCACTGTCTCCAGTTCTTTCAATTCCAAGTATGTGGTTTATCTGAGGAAAAATAGAACCTGACAAATCCCTATGCAATAACTAAGCAAGTAAGGCATTACTCTGTGGGACATAACGGTTCAGCAGGCAGCTCGCAGGGATCTTTACTATTAATTCAAAAGTTGAAGACTTACTGGCTGACAAACACAATTAACCAGGCAGTTTTCTAAAACCAGAAGTACGTTTTAAGCAGTGGAAAACACAGACATGGCAAGAGCTGGCCTCCAGTTAAAGTGGTGTGTGACTGCTCTTGCCTCAGAAAAAATGAACTATTTTATGAGTGGTTGTTTTTGCTCTTAGAATAATTGCTTGTAGTGTTGTTTTTTCCCTCAGTGCAGTATAAGTCCGGAATTCACTTTATTATTCACACTATAATGACAAGAAAGCCTCCAGACAGAGATTTTGCAGGAATGTAGGTCAACTCATAATAATCTTTTCTCTGAAAGAAAGAAAATATGACATTGCATGCCATTAAGTAATTCTTCATTGTATAAAATAGTCTATAGTAATGGAACGGGTCTTTAAGCCTGAGGTTAGGTTAAACAATGACCTCAGATACAACTTCTGCACATTCTGTATAGTAAAAAGATTAACTGTGTATATCTATTTATTTCAGAGTTAGAAATGCTTTATTCATCCAAAAGCACGGAAAATGACATTGTATAAAAAAAAATAAACACGACTAGACTAAGATATTAAAGAGGCGAGCACACCTTTATTAATTAATAGTTTTTGTTTTTAGTTCATCTGCTGCCCTCAAGTGGCCAAAATAAATCGTTAAATGCAGCTCTAATTACTATTTTACAATCTTCAACTTCAAAATCGTTTATTTATTTATATTAAAATAGCATCGCCCGTCCAACTAGGGCTGCGCAATTATTCAAAATGTAATCAAATCATAATACTGACTAGTACCAAACATAGACTGCATATATAAATGGACGTAGTGTCCGTGACGTCACCCATAGGGTTCTTATTATACATCCATGATAGGATTCTGCAGAGATGCAGAGAAGCCTAACCCCTAGATTCCACCGGGTCCGTCTGCGTCGCGTTACGGCCGTGTCACGGCCGCGTTACGGCCGTGTTACGGCCGCGTTACGGCTTCGCCACGGCGTTCGCAAAGATCGCGGCCACTCTAGTCAATGGGACGTGAGGCGTTGCAGAGGTGCCGGGCAGGAAATGGACCGGTCAGAGCATCCGGCCCATCCCCAAAATAAACTATTTTTGCAGACCCTATCCCTCCGTAGTCTTTCAAGTGCCAGCGTTCTCCTCTGGTTTACAGGCACTGTGTAATAATTATGATGATGAATGCATTTGTTTACCACTAAAATACAGCAACACATCTTTGATTCATGTCGTTTATAACTGGAATATTACAATTATTATTAACTGTGTCTGTAGTCTACAACACATCAAAATAGGACATAAGAACAATAAACACAATTTAAACTGACACAAAAATAAACCATTTAACTACGTAGCCTACTTACTTTCTTGTTGAAGTACAAATGTCCAGGATGCCCAAATCAATAACAAAACTGCGAGCCTGCATGCACGACGCTCCGCTTCTGAAATGCTTCTGGAACGCGCCCGGTGGGTTATGACACTAGAGGAGGTCGGACCAAAACCGCGGCGCAGCCGTAACGCGACGTAGACGGTCCCGGTGGAAACTAGGGGTAACACTCACGGCCCGTCCACACAGCGGCTTTGGAAAAAGCTTGCCGGCGGGCGTGTCTGAAGCTCGACCAAAAACCAATCACATGAATCTCCCGCCCCTGACACACAAGCAGCGGTTTGATTGGCTAGAGCTTGTACTGGCATATGATTTGATTGGCTGACGCTTCCACCGAAAGCTTCAGAAGCTTCAAAAGTTGAACATTGCTCAACTTTTGAATCCTGAAAATCCTGGAAATCTTCGCTTTGCTTCCCCACAATGCAGTTCGGTGAAAAGCGAGGCAAAGTGACGTCACCCCATTCAAAGTCAATGGGCAGAAGTGTTGGAAGATTTTTTTAACGCTGCTGTGTGGACGGGCCGTTACAGTCATTGCTTTCTGACGGACTTGACCCTTTTACTCTTCAGGTTGCATAGGGAAAATTAGTAGCAGTCTACTCATGGATGTCTACTGCCATGCTATTCAGTTCACTTTCTCCTACTTCCTTTACCCGGTTTCCTGTCTAACCTTCAGTACAAATGTTACAAAAATATAAATGTGCAAATATGAAACATACAGGTCAATATTACCTTGCTATTGGTAGCTGAACTGTCAATACCCCAAAACATATTCTTAGATATAAATACCTAATTTTGAGTTATTTAGACACAATTAACACTTATAGTTTCATGTCTTGTTAAATAAGAATAGATCATATTTGTTAAGTGTTATTATGGGAGAATTACTATTCTTGTGGTACTACTGCCTTATTAGGCCCATATTGAGCAGAGCATATTAAGACCAAAACTCATGTACAACAACTTCCTTACTTGCAATAAATAAGCACTAATTAGAGGGTTATTGAGGAAAAACTCTCAACTAATGGCGTATTACTTATAGAATATGGTCATGCAGAATAATAAATAATAATAAAGAATTAATGAGTGTTTTATAATGACTAATAAAGAGCCAATATACTGCTAATATGCATGTTAATTAACAAATAGTTGATGGTTAATTTGTGTACCTTAATATAAAGTGTTACCATTTTTATTGCATCCAGGGGTAGAAACATGTTTATTTCTGCTGTAAAGTTGGGCATTTTAACATGGGGGTCTATGGAAATTGCTCCTTTCTGCAGTCATCGCCTATCGGCCAATAGATGAACTGCAATTTGTGGCACTTCCTTATTGGCCTCCCGGCTCTGCCCCAGAGTTTGCCACTTGGTACCAAATCACAGAATGCACAATATTTGCTAAAATATGGAAGAACGATGTGAACATATTATCCTGAGAATGATAAGGAGTCCCTGTCTACAAATGGTAAAATACAGACTTAAAATAAATCCTTGTTTGGTAAAAATCATCTTTCAAAAACCCCCACCATAATAATTTAATACATTTTTTTTATTATAATGTAAGTAAAGTTACATTCTCTCCCGCATCGCGAATCATATCGCCGTGGCAATATCAGTCAACATAATCACTTCAATAGTTATTTTTTCCAAATCGTGCAGCCCTACTTTTAAACTATTTGTTATGAGAATTACTTGCATTTATAGAAAATAGAAGAAAAGATATTTGAAAAACTTGGAATACTTATCTGCAAGCTCAGCAAGTCTAAGCCCTGTTCTGCTTGCTAACTCTTTAGATAACAAAGGCAAAAGTTTAATGGCATCTCCGGCAGCTGAAATGTTATTTTGATTCAGATTTAGAGTTATACCTCCTGTGTATGCCAACTCTTGTCCTCTTACAAGTAATATTGCAGGCAAACTGCCAGGCCCAAGGCTGTGATGTTTTTTTCTCTCCAACATAACCTTGATGATGTTCAGAGATGGGGTCATTACTAAAAAAAGTAATATATTACACTACTTCGTTACTCTCTACATAAAGTAACTCGTTACTTTACTCGTTACTTTACTCGCAGGGCCGGCCCGCCCCTCCCTACAGGCAGATCACGCAGACTGCTAAAGTTTCAAATGTTCTCTTTAGTTCAGTTTCCATTGTCGCATAAGACTGATCCAGATAGCTCCTGAATGTTTTCCTATCTGACCATGGCTGTCCTCTGTCTCCTGCTATCTGTATTTTGCGCAGTATATCTCTGAACGATGGTGATTCCACTGTGCGCAACATTTCCTCTACTATGAAGGATGCTACAAGCCTGTCCATCTCTGCTTTGGTTACCGGTCCTCCAAATTGTAGCTGTTGCTGCTTCGGAGTCGGCGGCGGCGCACTTACAACATCCTCACTCTGGGTTCGGGGGTCCTTAGCTATTAGCTTCACCTCAGCATGTGTTCTTTGCAGGTGTTTGTTGAGGTTTGACGTGGTGTTTACAGCAGTGGATAACAGCTTCTGGCCTGGACACAGTTTGCACCTCACCGTCACATTCCTGTCTATTCGTCGGACGAACTCAAAATAATGGGCATACCTCCACCCCTCGAAAGTTATCGCTGACTCAGCCATGTTTATGCAGCAGTGCACGTGGAGATGTGGACGCGCATGTCGCGCAGATTACATACATATAAACCTGCGGCGGAACGCGTTACACTACTCTGTTACCGACAAAAGTAATATTATTACAGTAGCGAGTTACTTTGTAACGCATTACACCCAACTCTGATGATGTTCACAAAACATCCCTGAGACATTTTTGCAGTCATAAAAGGTATGAGCAACTCTTGCATCCCTGTCTCTATTTTTGTTTCAAAATGCCACAATATCAATATTCTTTTAGCACAGAAAGTCAAATTGGATAGTTTCTTTAAAGAGGCTAAAACATTTGCAGTAAATGCTTCAAGCTCCCCATTTTTCATTAAAGCCCAGCAATCATACAGGAGGAATTGTAGAGAGTAACTTTTTGTAGAGTCAAAGACAGCAATTTCTCCACTGACAGCAGACCCAATAAACCCGAAAGCAGAGCAGCCACAAGGGGCTATGGGGTGGGGGGGATGGGTGAGGGTCATGATGCTCCCATTTTCTTGACAGAAAAGACATTGCTCTTTTTTGAGGTTCATATCGCTCTCTGGTCCTGTAAATGAAAGTGCTGGATGCTGTTAGTCTAGCAGCGTGTCAATGGTCGGAAACTCCTTCTGGAAATATATGTAAATAAGTCTAAATAGGGGAGGCAGCTTCAGGGGCAGCTGATACTACAAACAATAAATTGCCATACCTCCTCAAAAGAGAATTCTTCCAACACTGCATGGCAATGAACACCACTCATAATGATGGAAAACAGAACACTTTTTAATGTGTAGCCTAAATGGCATGGCGCTGGAGACAGCCTCCTCCCAGCGTTTCATGAAAACTTGTGCCATTTAGTTATTGTGTCTATGACAACAATATTGCGACCACGTATCACCGCCGTTGTATGACAAAACTACCACACCCCCCCCCCCCCCCCCCCCCCCCTTGAATTTCATCATGTGTTGGTGCTACCATCTTATTTGTTTGACATGGTTTTTTCACCACTACAACCAACTGAAAGGCACTTGCTCTCACACTGTATGAATCAACTTGTCACAGCTCAGTCTGTCAGCAGTGGAGCGAAGACGACAAAACACATAAGCTAACTGACACTAACGCTCACTGATCTGATCAAACTAATCGGATTTAAGGTCTTTCTTATGTCCCAAAGACATGGTCAAAACAAGCTTCCTCTGCAATTTCTCAAGTAATCACTTTTAAAGTTGTTTTCTTTTCAATTTGAAAACCCTGTGGGGCCGCAGAAAAATGCCTGGCGCTAAAAAAACTAAAGTGCTAGGTGCAGTCAACTCAAAATAGATATTTTTAACAAAGAAAGTAAAATGGGATACTCTGTTAAAGAATTGAAAACATTAGCAGTAAATGCTTTCCCTTTGAGTTTTTAGAAGTGAGGGGAGGCTTCATCTAGACTTCTAGACCAATTTTCATTAAAGCTCATAAAGGGAGAAATTGTATAGAGTTGTCTGAGAAGTTGAAACTTGAAAATCCAGCAGCCACATTCGACGGTGTGCACTCTCCCCTAACTGAAAACAATTTTAAAAAGACGCTAGCGCTCACAAAAAGGTGCCATGTGGACACAGGCATTTACAACTATTCCCTAGTAATTATCTGTAATAAACAAAAACTCACCTGTCATCAAAATCGGTATTACCTAATGGCTTTGGTTTGAAATAATTGTAATACGTTTCTTCCTTCCTTAAGTTTCTGTCAGACTGTTAGGTGTTTGTATCAATCATCGTAATACAATGATTTATTAATACTATTACTCATGCCCCATGCTTGCATTATTGCTGTTCGTCGGTCCAAAGTAGCTAAAAAAGTCTTGCTCATGGTCCCCAGAGGATAAAGACAACAGCATTAATTCAAATGAACATACTGTTTCCAAAAAGCATTTGTATTGCTTAAAAATGATACATGCATGTTCGAGCAAACTAGATGAATGGGATTACCTCATGTCATTTCCCAGTTGTAGAAGTGTTTTCATTTGAAGTAGCTCCTTTTCTACTTTCTGCCCTCTCTCCTTCTTCTCTGAACGGCTGAAGGTCAGCAGCAATATCTTTTTGTGTGTTGCGATCCTTGGAAAGCAATTTCTCAGAAATTCCACTCTTCATTATTACTTTTTTTGTTAAACCTTGAAGGCCAGGACATTTTCAAAATGACAAATCAGAAAGCACCATTCAATGTTTTTATTGTAAACACACAGGACCATTGAGATGTTTAGGTGTCATCATATACAGTAGAGCAGGGCTATTCAATTATACATTCAGTTGGGCCAGATTTTATAACTACAAAATTCAGCTGGGCCAGACATTCAGCGGCCTGTAAAAAGCGGGTAATGACACATTTTAAACCAACACATATTACTGCGATGAAAAACATGCAATTTTTATTCATTGTTCATCTAACAAAGGTACGTCAAAAAGTGCATAAAAACACAACAAATTAGCATTAATTTAACAGAATCTGAGGCATCTCAAAGTGCATTAAAAAAAATGCTTTAGAAGTCAAATATTCAGGTTATTTGTTTTTAACCAGGCACATCACAAAGTGCATTTAACTGAATACAATAATAGCAGGGAGGCTGGGCCACTCGGGAGTTGGTTCTGGGCCGCATCTGGCCCGCGGGCCACCATTTGAATAGGCCTGCAGTAGAGCTACATTTTCAAACGTCCTGTTTAGGAAACTATATTTTCCTTATTACAGATAAGTGATTAAGTTGTTACTTTGTCATTTAAAAGGATGATGTGTAACATGTCTGCATGGCTGTTATATATTTTCTTGAGTTGTGTACAAATGTCTCCAACGATTTTAAAACCTAGAGAAATCTGACATTTTATTTAATATTACAAATATTATTAATTATATTTCCTTTTTAAATGAATGACAAACAACAAAGGAATCCTAACCGAGAGGAGCTGACAGCTATAATCGCAACTGATGCTACCAAATTTGATCCATATAAGTTACATTTGACCTAAATGATCTGTACAGAACCCTTCTGAAACAGTGGTCCCTCAGCCTTCGTTTAATTAACAATATTTTGGCAGAAAATGTGAAGGTAAGCACACTGAGACAAGATTTCCTAACCTCAGCCATTTATCAATTAACATTTCAGACATTAACTCAATGTTGACTCTGGTGAACACTATGAAATCCATATATTGATGGTTTCCAGAGGATGAACTTCATGACAAGGTTTACGTTCTTATTCTTCAGTGGAATATTTCCTTTGGATGGATTGAAATGACATTACACATATTCCTGCCCCGGCAGCATGAAGGACTTTTATAATTCACTTTGGTAACTTCTTATCTCGCCAAATCGTTAAGTGCCAAGGATTCTGATCTTCCATCTTTCCTGCTATTACTAAAACTAAGTTTCACCTTTGATACTGTACAAGGGAATGCTCCTTATAAATACAATATCATTTTGGGTGTACTGCTACTCACCCTTCTTAAGAACTCTCCATGCTAATTTGGGTCAGTGTTCTTTACCAATCACCTTACATTGTTTTTGTTGTTGAATGGACTTTGATAATTGACTTTCCTTTACTTTTTATCCTTCTCAATTAGGATTAGTCTTTTTTATCAGTTCACCATTTTGGTTTAGGACCAAATACCTGCGTAACGAATCTAACTCTTAATTAATAAGTGTAGCCTTATGTAGTGATAGCATGGATGCAGAATCAGACTTGAGTGTTGAGTGCACTCTGAAACCATTTGCCTCCCTGATTCATTTACATGCTTTCAAATAATTAAGCTTGGTTCACCTCTGGTGTATCAGTATTCATGAAGGAGTGTTTGACTGTTACGAAGAACAACATCCAGTTTTCCAGTAAAAGCATGTGCTTTGTCAGTGTAATCCACTCTGACAGCCTGATAGTTTTCCATTTCCTGCCACCTGACTTACTCCCTGTAGAGCTTCTCTTGAGACTTAACTAAAACAGGTTGTTTCTGGGTTGACACGAAGAGAGCAAAGGATAAACATTTCTTCAGAAATGTAGTAATTACTGGTGAGGGGCTGACAGTGGTCTCTCTGGGCTCACTTTGCAAAGGTGGGCAGGTTTCTGTTCTTCTCTTTGTCACCGAGAGTCTTTTTTTAATGCTCTGGTAACATGCTCTAACAAAATGGGTCGGATGTCTCTACTGGGCATTTCAAGATAAATATGGGTTTTGGTTGATTTGATTTTGAACAAGTCTTGGCTTTCGGAATATGAAACTTCATTACCATATTTAGACGGTAAATATATTTTTAAAGCTTGTAAATACAGGGAGACAACTTAACCCTTGATTGGCTGGGAGAAAACCACATGCTTTTTGACCTCACTGAGTGGGGGGGGGGCCATGTTTGGGTAACCCTAACCCAAATATGGTTCCTCGCCTGATAAAGGGTTAAGAGTACACCGTCACCTCTCAAATTGATCGTTTCCAACAACTACAAAGTCTTGGCTTTCAGATGACCAAGTTCAGATGATAAAATTGCATTAAAGCTTGTAAATGTGCACACACTTGCCAATTTATCTCCGGCTTGAATATCACTCATGCGAGTAAAGTAACATTATTGTCCTCTGTGCTACACACACCTACCTGTATTGTGTGTGAAATGCTAGAGGGCTTCATCAGAGTGTTTGCTGTTCTTTGGAGGAGTTTTGGGATTTTGAGCTGACATATCATCTTTAGCTCCAGGAATTATTCACAGTTTGATGATGCTTAAACTTCACTCTCTAGATCCCTAAGCTTGTAACTCATTAGATAAAGTGAAATGCATCTGTTCATCATTAAGTGCAGTGTGATTTGCATTTAAATGTGGCGCTCTTCCAAATATCAAAGTTTTTGTCAACATATTTTGCTTCAGGACCGTTACAAAGAATGATTTTTGATGCACCGCCATCAGTCTCAGAGGGGTTTCATTATATCGGTCTATTTTTAATCATTTTATACAACAATCTGGTTCTTTGTGCAGCAAAGCCAACCCAGTCTCACATCTAAACGTGTAATAACTACGTTGGTCCACAACTTGGGACATAGTATTTCTACAAAAACGCCTCTGAAATTGTAAGATCCCTACGCTTTTTTTCACCATTCATTTCCAATGGCTGGCGTCTGTGTCACGTGATCTTCAAATTTCTCCCCGCAGAAAAAACAAAACATGGCCGACCTTCGTTTTATTCTCGTTGGAAAATGCCTATTTTAAGGTTAGTTTGACCATTAAAATGCGTTTTGATGTCATTTGATGCGAGAAATATGAGTTGTTATTTCAGATTATGTGTGCAGTGGATGCACATGATCTTTAGTTTGCTAGTTATTACGAAGATTACTTGTGTCCATACAACGTTTTCATTGTTAAGCCCCTGTCACACTGTCCCGAAATTGACACCCGATGGACACACGAATATGGATTTGTGAATTTCGCAAAACAAAACAATTATGTTAAAGTACTATGATACTGTACTGATATTTTCAGACTTTGTTCTTTACTTTATCCGTCTTTATATGTAGAAGATATTAAGTTTTCTCAGTAGTGTTGTTTCCATAGCAACAACAACATCCTGTCAACTCGCCTTCAAAACAATATATTATATCCTTTTCAGTTTCACAGAACACAAATTGGGTTATTTACATAATATGTTTACATGATTTTGTTGTGCAATAAAACAACCCGATGGACACACGATAAAGGAAATGTTCAAATTCGTCTCTGATCGTAGCAACATCGGGCCATATGCAGGAGCCTGTAAGTGGCGCTGTAACTTCCTCCAGAAAAGCAGAGAAGAAGCATGGTTGTCATGGTTGCCCTTCTGTTTATTCTCCGCGGTGGGGGCAGAGGGAACCCGGCAGAGCTTTTCGCCAGTCAACGTGTATTAAAGTTGAAATCTTCCGGACAAAATTATAAAAGTGCTGGTCAAAGGTCTTCTTTGTTATTTATTGAGCTTTAAAACAAATGAATAACGACTATATATCATATATAAAATACACGGAGCCTCTCTTTTTCCTCCCTCTCTTCTGACAGCGTCAGTGTCTGTCTCATGCAGCAGCTGATCCAGTAATGAGTGACCCGGCCGACAGTAAAAATAAACATATTTATAACTAGTTTAGGTAGTTTGAGAGGTAATTAAAATAGCTAAAGGTGATGATCTGACTTGAAGTGTGTGTTTTGCTCGGTTCACCGCTGCATCACAGCGGGAGGAGCTGCAGGTGAGCAGCGGAGTTTTTCAGGCTCCGGCAGCAACTTCGTGAGCGGTGGCAAAATCTTTGGCATGCCAAAAAATTGCCGAAGGACCTTGCGAAGGTTCATTTTCGTTTTGAATTCGTTTGTCAATTTTGCCCTTCGTAAGGGCATCGTGAGGGCATCTTGTTCTCATCGGTGCCATCGGGCATTCGCCCCGATCAGAGTGAGGGCGAATGCCCAATGGCACCGATGATAACAAGATGCCCTCACGATTTGACAAGATGCCCTCTCGAGTGCCTTACGAAGTTGCCGCTCACGAAGTTGCTGCCGGAGCCTGAGAAACTCCACCGGCGGTCATACGATGGCTTAAGATGCCCTCACGAATGGCCCGATGCTGTTACGATCAGAGCCGAATTTGAACATTTCCTTTATCGTGTGTCCATCGGGTGTCAATTTCGGGACAGTGTGACAGGGGCTTTACCAAGGTGGTTGCTAGGGACGCTGCTATCGATATTATTTCTGTTATGTTGTGTAACTGTTTAATGGTGTTATCTTTAATGCTACCCCCTTCCCCGTCAATTTATAGTGTTGGTCCACAGCACAAACATATTAGTTTAACAAAATCCGCATCTAAAATTGTGGCATAGATACGTTATTTTCCCCTGTGCAATTCTCCAACCCAGTCTCACATCTCACATCACACCGTCATAAACAAATACCGGAAACAGACATAGGCAAGATCCTCAGCTCGGTGATTGGATGGTTTAGCCGCAATGCACGTTGGGAAATGGTGTTTATGCGATGTGAAATCCGAAAACATTAAAAAAATATATACTTTATTCCGAGTGTGCTTGCTTTCTCTTTGAAAGTCATCACATAACGGCATTGTAATACACAGTTCGGCTGCATTAAATATTACATATCTGCCGTAGTTCTCTATTTATAGAGCCCTGATGAGAAGACTTCTAGACAAACAGGAAGGACTGCCGCCAAAACTGAATACGTGACGTGGATCATAAATATATCAGCAATTAAACAATATCTTACATTTCTTTTCACACAATACGTCTCCTTGCAGTATCAATACTAATTCGGCTGACTTTTATATTTGATCCAATTGGTAGATAGGCTGTATTTACACCATAACGATGCACAGCTGATATAAAGGGACACCTAGTGGTTAAAGCATGTTATTTAATTTTATTATTTTTATTATTAGATATTAATAGGATCCCTATAAAGTATATTCATTACTCGTTATTCTCTACTAATAGTTAATTAAAGACTGTATATAATGACTATTTTGCACATCCCTTTCAAGATTTCAAGATTTTCTAAGGTTTATTGACATATCATACTACGGTGTAGTTATGCAATGAATGTAATGGTAATGAAACTTTATTCTAAGCATCATTAATACATCTCTATGTTCTGGTATTGTACCCATTGGTTTTAGAACAGCCATGTTCTTAACTTAAATACCTAACTTCTATCTTCAATGTCTAAGCAATCGCAAACCTTTTTGAAATCTTGTCATGTTTACACAAAGTTGGTTGCCTATACATCTAGTGTCAATCTTCTTGATGAGGTTTAGTGCTAATTTAGATACAAAGACTCGAAACTGCAATGGCCAAGAAAGCAGACAATTTTTCCAACACTGTATGGATTATGATCATTCAGTGCCGCTTTGATACTGTAGACCCTGACACTCTTCTAGAACGTCTTTAGAGTGCTATTGGTCCGCTTAGTAAGGGCGGTCATTAATGAAAAAAGAACATCGACATAGTGATGAGGACCTCGACGCGAAATACACCGCATTGTCTTTTCCAGTAACCAGTCTTTAAACACTGCGAGAGTCCCCTGTAGAGTTAATTTGCTGTCTGTCTTCTTCTGTTCAATCAATCAATCAATGTTTATTTATATAGCCCAATATCACAAATGTTACATTTGTCTCAGTGGTCTTCACAGTTTGTACAGAATATCAGTATGACAATACGACACCCTCTGTCCTTAGACCCTCTGTCCTTAGACCCTCACATCCTACAAGGAAAAACTTCCAGAGAAAACCCACAGTTTAAAGGGGAAAAATGGGAGAAACCTCAGGGAGAGCAACAGAGGAGGGATCCCTCTCCCAGGACGGACAGACGTGCAATAGATGCCGTGTGTAAAAAAAAAAAAGTTAATACATTTGCAACATAGGTAGTCCAAATGTTTGGAAATGCATGTGTGTATAATAGGAAGATGAATCCACGAGGATATCCATCTAGGACTTATGATCCAGGACCACAGCAACAGCCACGACTCAAGATCCGGGCTTGCGACCCAGGACACAGGACTGCAGCAACAGGATCATCCATGACTCCGGATCCCGGCGTATATAGACACCAAAAAGAAAGACATTTGGGGAAGCTGGGTTAATCGGAACATGAGAGTACACAGGTACAGACAGAGAGAAGGAAGAAGTAAGATGTCCCCCGACAAACTAAGCCTATATCAGCAAAACTAGGGGCTGAATCTAATCAGCCCTAACTATAAGCTTTATCAAAAAGGAAGGTCTTAAGCGCACTCTTAAAAACAGATAGGCTGTCTGCCGCCCGAACACAAACTGGAAGCTGATTCCACAAATGTGGAGCTTGATAAGAAAAGGCTCTGGCTCCCATTGTACTTTTAGAGACTCTAGGAACAACCAACAACCCTGCGTTCTTGGAACGCAATGCCCTAGTAGGACAGTAGGGTATAATGAGTTCTTTAAGGTAAGATGGCGCCTGCCCATTAAGGGCTTTGTAGGCGAGAAGAAGAATTTTAAATTCTATCCTGTGTTCTATAGGGAGCCAGTGTAAGGCAGCCAGAACAGGAGTAATGTGGTCCCTTCTCCTAACTCTAGTTAGTACACGAGCTGCAGCATTTTGAATCAGCTGAAGCGACTTAACTGACTTCTTGGTACACCCTGATAATAACGAGTTACAATAATCCAGCCTAGAAGTAACAGATGCATGGACTAGTTTCTCTGCATCGTTTTGAGGCAAGATATGCCTGATTTTTGCAATGTTACGTAGATGGAAGTAGGCGGTCCTTGAAATTGATTTTATGTGGACATTAAAGGATAAATCCTGATCAAATATAACACCAAGATTCCTTACAGTCTCACTGGAGGCCAAATTAATGCCATCCATAGTTAGTATATCTTTAGTTAATTTGTCTCGTAGATTCTTCGGTCAGAGTACAATAACTTCAGTTTTGGTCGTGTTTAACATCAAAAAGTTTAAGGTCATCCACGTTTTTAAGTCCTTAAGGCAGTCTTGCATTTTATTTAGATGATTAATTTCATCAGGCTTGATTGATAAATAAAGTTGAGTATCATCCGCATAACAATGAAAATGTACAGAATGATTCCTTATAATATTGCCTAACGGAAGCATACAATGTGAACAAAATAGGTCCGAGCACTGAGCCCTGTGGCACTCCATGACTAACTTTGGTTTGCGTCGAAGATTCATCGTTGACACGTACAAACTGAGAGCGTTCAGATAGATAGGACCTAAACCAGCCTAAAGCAGTTCCCTGTATGCCAACTAAGTGCTCTAGTCTTTGCAATAGGATGTCATAGTCGATAGTATCAAATGCAGCACTGAGATCGAGCAAGACAAGAATAGAGACAAGTCCTTTGTCTGAGGCTATTAGAATGTCATTTGTGACTTTAACCAGAGCTGTCTCTGTGCTATGATGTGTTCTAAAGCCAGACTGAAAAACTTCAAATAAATCATAGTTTTTTAAGTAATCACACAACTGTTCAAACTTGACCAGGGGAGGACACTACCTACTGACTCAGCTATCACTGTAAGTTATATTCTTGTTTTACTAGACTTCTCTGTTTCATTTTACTCTGTATAAATTGTTCTGTGGTTATTATAGCTAAAACTGGGCGATTGTGAGATTCTAAAATCTCAGATCTGCTCAACTAAAGCGGTGACACAGGTCTTCAGTGAGTCACGAGTGTCACCCCTGCATTACAATAGGCAGGAACACTCAGCTGTCGCCCATCAGCTGTAGAGAGTTAACTAATTAGAGGGGCCTGGCCCCACAGCTGTGAGAACTCAGCAATCAGGTGTCCATTTTAGTCAGCTCCAGCGTCAGCCAGACGAAGACTGACAAAGACATTAAGAGTCCTGCGGGAGTCCCGAGGGAGGCAATGAGGAGGCAAATCCTACTTTGATTAAGCTAAGTATCGCGAGTATTTCATTTAGTTTAAGCCCCTCATGCTATAACCATGTGTATTTTCTCCATTCCTGTTCATGTGTCTTCTCGATATTATCACTGGCCCCGTGTGTCTTCTAATCGATATAACCGGCCTGCTCTCGTCTATCCCACATGCTCCACTGAGATCCAACATCTAGTTGCAGGTGGCCTGTGGAATTGCCAGTCAGCTGTTCCTAAGGCTGACTTCATCTCTGGCTACGCTTCCCTGCAGTCTCTGGATTTCCTTGCTCTCAATGAGACGTGGATTACTCCATCCAACACATCCACCCCAGCAGCTCTCTCTACAGCATATTCCTTCACCCACACACCCAGACCCTCTGGCAGAGGAGGTGGGACTGGTCTCCTGCTCTCTCCCAAATGGAGCTTTTCCCTCTTCAAGCTACCTAACTTCACTCCTTCCACCTTTGAATTCCATGCCGTTACAGTAACCCATCCTATACAATTAACCATTGTTGTTCTCTACCGTCCACCAGGCGCCTTGGGGGACTTCTTGGAGGAGTTAGATAATCTCCTCTCACACATCCCAGAAACTGGCCCTCCCGCTGTTCTTCTCGGAGACTTCAACCTCCAGACAGGGAAGATAGATGAACTAACATCTCTCTTAACCACCTTTGCCTTCTCACTGTCTCCATCCCCACCAACTCATAAAGCTGGCAATGTCCTTGATCTCATATTCTCAAGGAACTGCACTACTTCTAACCTCTCTGTAAACCCGCTTCACACATCCGATCACTTCTTCATTTCATTCTCTCTACCTCTTTCCAAACATAACAAACCAATCACTTCTCATTCTGCACCTGTCCGCCGTAACCTCCGTTCCCTCTCCCCCTCTACCTTTGCCTCATCGGTGCTCTCAGCCCTCCCTTCCTCTGACTCTTTCCAACTTCTGCCTCCAAACTCTGCTGCAGAAACTCTCCTCTCTACTCTTTCATCCTCTCTGGACTCTCTCTGTCCCCTCACATCTCGGCAGGCTCGTCAGTCCCCTCCTGCTCCCTGGCTAAATGACGCACTGCGTGCTAATAGAACCATCCTTCGGGCAGCAGAGCGGAAATGGTGGAAATCCAAACACCATGACGACCTCCTAACCTATCAGGCTCTCCTCTCCTCTTTCTCTGCTTCGATCTCTCAGGCAAAAAGCACTTTCTTTCAAGATAAGATCCAATCTTCCTATTCCAATCCCAAAAAACTATTTTCCATCTTCTCCACCCTCTTGGACCCCCCTAAAGCCCCTTCCCCATCCTCCCTTCTCCCAAGCGACTTTGTTAACCACTTTGAAAAAAAGGTTGATGATATTCGCTCCTCTTTTTCTGACTCGCCATCACTCACCGCTGGGTCACCAGACCCCCCTCTCACCCACACACTAACCTCCTTCTCCCCTCTCTCTCCCAGTGAGGTTCTTACCCTCATTACCTCTGCACGTCCTACCACTTGCCCTCTGGACCCTATCCCCTCAAACCTCCTTCAGACTATCGCTCCTGATATTCTACCATTTCTCACCCATTTCATCAACACTTCTCTAACTTCTGGTGACTTTTCAAGGAGGCAAGAGTAAACCCTCTCCTAAAGAAACCCACTCTCAACCCGTCTGATGTTATAAACTACAGGCCTGTCTCTCTCCTCCCGTTCCTGTCTAAATCACTTGAACGCGCTGTCTTTAAACAACTCTCCTGTTATCTCCATCAGAACAACCTTCTGGATCCGCACCAGTCTGGTTTCAAGGCAGGTCACTCCACAGAAACTGCTCTCCTAGCTGTCTCTGAGGAACTGCACGCTGCTAAAGCAGCATCCCTCTCCTCTGTCATCATCCTTCTGGACCTGTCTGCTGCATTCGACACGGTGAACCATCAGATCCTCCTTCACACTCTCCAAGAACTTGGAGTTTCAGGCACTGCCCTTTCCCTCCTCACCTCATACCTCAAAGACCGCACCTACAGGGTAACTTGGAGAGGGTCCGAGTCCGACCCTTGTCAGTTAACCACAGGGGTCCCTCAGGGCTCTGTTCTCGGTCCCCTCCTCTTTTCTCTGTACACAAACTCGCTCGGATCTGTCATTAGCCCGCATGGTTTTTCATACCACTGCTACGCTGACGACACCCAATTAATTCTGTCCTTTCCCCGCTCAGAGACCCAGGTCGTCGCACGCATCTCCGCTTGTCTAGCTGACATCTCTCAGTGGATGTCTGCTCACCACCTCAAGCTCAACCTTGACAAGACTGAACTGCTTTTCCTTCCGGGGAAAGATTGTCCCACTCTTGACCTAACAATCAACATCGGCACCTCTGTTGTTTCCCCGACTCAGACTGCAAGGAATCTGGGTGTGATCCTAGATAACAAACTGTCCTTCACTGCAAACATCGCTGCTACAACCCGCTGCTGCAGATACACTCTTTACAACATCAGGAGGATACGTCCCCAGCTGACCCAGAAAGCCACGCATGTTCTGGTCCAGGCACTCGTCATCTCACGCCTAGACTACTGCAACTCCCTCCTGGCTGGTCTACCTGCATGTGCCATCCGACCTCTGCAGCTCATCCAGAATGCAGCGGCTCGGCTGGTCTTCAACCTTCCGAAATTTTCCCACACCACACCGCTCCTCCGCTCCCTTCACTGGCTTCCAGTAACTGCTAGAATCCACTTCAAGACACTGGTACTTGCGTACCATGCTGCGAATGGATCTGGCCCTTCCTACATCCAGAACATGGTTAAACCGTACACCCCAGCACGTGCACTTCGCTCTGCATCGGCCAAACGGCTCGCTGCACCCGCGCTGCGAGGGGGACCAAAGTTCCCATCAGCAAAAACACGTGGGTTTGCTATCCTGGCCCCCAAATGGTGGAATGAGCTGCCCATTGAACTCAGGACAGCAGAAAGCTTACACATCTTCCGGCGCAGGCTGAAAACTCATCTCTTTCGACTCCATTTCGAGCGATGGAACTACTAACAAAGAATTACTAACAGAGCACTTACATACTAATAAAGGACTGGCTTATCTATAAGCCAGTTGAGTAGCACTTGAAATGTTGTGGCTATATGAAACCTGATGTACTTATATGATTCTGTTTTCTTCAAGGTTGTATCTTCCTGGTCGAATGTACGTCGCTTTGGATAAAAGCGTCAGCTAAATGCAATGTAATGTAATGTAATGTTTTGCGACTGCTTTCTCAAGAATTTTTGAGAAGAACGGAAGATTAGAAATAGGTCTATAATTGGCTAATATCTCTGGATCGAGGTTGTGCTTTTTAAGAAGCGGTTTTATCATTGCTACTTTGAATGATTGTGGAACATAGCCTGATAATAGAGACATATTCATAATATTTAATAAAGAAGTGCCAATTGATGGAAAAACTTCCTTCAACAGCTTAGTTGGAATTGGGTCTAAGATACACGTTGATGGTTTAGAAGAAATCATTGAATTTAATTGTTCAAGGTTTATGGCTGAAAAGCATTCTAGTTTACTATCTAGTGTAATATTAGAACTTACATTTCCGGGAGCTGTTGATAACACTATACTGATCAAAGGCAAGAGGTCATTGATTTTGTTTCTAAGAGTAACAATTTTATCGTTAAAAAAGCACATAAAATCATTACAAGTGAGTGCTATGGGAATAGAAGGCTCAATTGAGCTATGGCTCTCTGTCAGCCTGGCTACAGTGCTGAAAAGAAATCTTGCATTATTCTTATTCTCATCTATTAATGAAGAGTAATACGCTGCTCTCGCTTTACGCAGTGCTTTCTTATATTCATTTAGAGTAATATGCCAAATTAAATGAGATTCTTCAAGTTTAGTGGAACGCCATATCCTTTCAACCTGTCTCGACTTTTGCTTTATTTTGCAGGTTTCGACATGCCATGGAGCTAATCTATGTTGTTTTATTTTCTTCTTTTTCAAAGGAGCAACAGAGTCTAATTTTATTCGCAGCGCATCTATAGCACTATCAACAACATGATCAATTTGGGGTGGTGTACATTTTGTATAAGTTTCCTCCCCTACATGCACACATGCTATCGAGTTAAGTATTGGTGGAATCTCTTCCTTAAATTTGGCTATACGATACCTACGATAATTACTTTATCTGTTTTAAGTACCAAAGTTGATAAAAACTCAGAGAATTCTGATAAGAATTCTGAATAGGGACCTGGTGCACGGTACACTGTAACAAATAAGATTGGCTGCAAAGTTTTCCAGGTCGGATGCGTAAGACTAAAAACGAGACTTTCAAAGGAGGTATAATTTAATTTTGGTTTAGTATTGATAAGTAAACTTGAGTCAAAGATGGCTGCAACTCCACCTCCTCGGCCTGTGCCTCCGGCAATATGAGTATTGATATGGCTGGGTGGAGTGACCTCATTTATGCTGACATATTCTTCATGTCTCAACCAAGTTTCAGTGAGACAGCATATATCAATATTATAATCTGATATTAAATCATTTACCAATATAGCTTTAGATGCTAGAGATCTTATGTTTAAGAGACCACATTTAATCTTCCTGTTTTGTTGCACTGTAGTATTTGTTACATTTACTTTTATTAAGTTATTATGTGTGACACCTCTATTAGGTGTTACCATAAATTGTCCTTGGGCAGACGCACACACCGTTAATATTGGGTATTTTATTTTATTTATTTATTTTTATTATTCTGTTGATCTCTCTGGTGTCCAGCGCGCCACACACATATGAAAATGAAAATTCTTAGTATTCCATGCTGTTTTTTTCATGGAGGAAAACTAATGTTTGTTGTCTACAGCTGATGTTAAATTGACTGGACTTCTTTCTGTTAATTGATATGACTGCACATACTGTAGTCCCCTTGATCCTCCTAAGCAACAGTTTGTTCTCCTTAGCAACAGTTCATTAGCGATATTTACAGATCTCTGGAATGTCCAAATTGACCAATCAGATTTAAGTACTCAATTAAGTTGTGTAATACAATGTGTTCCATAAACTATGGAAGTCCTGTTTGGAGTTCTGCCCGTGTTCATTTGTTATCAGACTGCAGACCGTCTGAAGCATACATTGTTATAGAATTTAAGTTTGCAGAACATTTGTTGCCAAATAAATCAATCTTCTATATTAGGTTTTAGGTCCAAACATGATTTAGGAAACCTATCCTTGTTTCCTTATTTTCAGATTCTTACACTGGCTTTGTGTTTTTCAAATATACTTTTATTTTATAAAGAACTGAAGGACCGATATGCATGTCTGATCTGCTGATGTACAGACCCTCCGATGATCTGCGTACTGTCCCCAGAGACAAATCTAAACACGGAAAGGCTGCGTTCAGTTTTCATGTGCCACAGATCTGGAACAAACTCCCAGGAAACGTCAGCACTACCTCATATTAAACTGGGGCTTAGAAATGTTCTGTTTACTTCAGACTTTAATTAAATAAATGTTGAGACTAGTTATTTATAACTTGCAGAGCACTGTTGCTGCACTGTTTTTCCATGCGTTTAAACTTCTTTGATATATATTGTTGTTTCTTAAAGCCTTTAAGTCTTGTGTAAATCACTTTGGATGTCTTGTTTTTGAAAGGTACTATACACAAATATTTTCCTCGCCTTTATTATTCGCAAAGGATGTCCTGTAAAACAGCAATGCACATGATTGTATTTCTGTTATATAAAGCCTTGAAGCCATTGTCAAAAAGAAAACTTGTGAGAGAATTTGAAATGCATTCACAAGCACAGAGTGGCTTATCAGACGACTGCTCATATAGGAAAATAAGTATTAGCCATTAGAATGATATTGTTTTGCTGTAAAGTGCATTCTAAAGTCATTTGAAGTCCTGCTTTTCACAATGTTTATTGCCACCATCAGGATGTACCCATAACCATGCCGCATTAACACATTTATTTCTGCTAAAGCCAGGCTGCAATTCTAGTTTCTTGTAATGCTCATTACTGCCTTTTAAAAGCGTAAATGTCAGTCAGATCCCCGACTGCAGGCTCACCGTCTAAAAAATATACATAAAAAATATCTCACAATGGAAAAACTGCTGCCAGAAAGAACGTAATGCATACATTTACACTAATTGTCACAAGCATGCTTTATAATACCCAAATAAAATAAAACTACTACTTTACAGTCCAATTGATGACTACACATGGTGGAAACTTCCAAATGCCACCGTTTGTAATGTGACTTTGAAAGTCATTATTTAACCTGAGGTGAGACAAACCTGCAATAAAAAGGAAGATGGAAGATTATGGCCCATTTAAAAACTGATGCCTACACCCCACCCACTTTAATCCTGCGTGTTCATGTGGAGGGTCCACCAAATTAAGTGCCATTTCAAAACAACTAATAAAGAGTGGAAGTTATTTAACCCTGCAACAGGAAGTCTGCACCTAACTTAACTTTCTGCCCTACGCCGTTTGCATGATTTGCATTTTTTTTACATTTTAAAGTTTACACATGTATAACGTTGACTTTTTCTTTTTATTACTGAGGATCATATACTAATGCATAGTCTAGAAAATTGTAGACATGTGCATTTCATTGTCACTCTGTGTATATTAACAGAAAAAACCCAGCAGCTCATTAATTCAGATTTTAAACGAGAACAGCCAAACTCCTCTTAAGATTGTTGTACCTTTTGATTAAATATAGTTTATTTTGTCAGAGAAATGCAAATTCTTAACTGTGGTCAAGAAAATGTACGACAGTTCCTGTTTCTGCCAGAGAGAGGGGAGTTCACCCTCAAATGTGTTTACAGCCTCTAGCTTAAATAAGGAGCCTCTTTTGCATAATACCTGACAGAAAAACTCAACGGATGAAACGTCGGGTTACGTATTGTAACCCTTGTTATATTAACACAGGCGGAGCCCTCTACTCGGGGCACTGTCTGTCCTATTCCGCTCGCTGAAGAGAGGTGTAGGATGACAGTCGGGAGGCGAGGCCTCCTTTTATACGGTGTGATGCGCACGCATTCAGGTAGGCCCGCCTATGGCCGGCCACGTCTATAAGAGTTTCAGTGGGAGAATGTTACAATACGTAACCCGACGTTATATCTCTCACAGGCTCCGCCCTCTACTGGACTCTATGGGTACAGTGGGCGGAGCCACGATAAATGTACGCACTGTCGTCCAATAACAACATTCCACCCTACTGTCCCTGACCGGCCTTTCTGGTCAGCAGCTGCTGCCCCACATTCTCCTTTAACCCGGTCGTGACCGTGGAGAAGTCTGGGCTGCGGCTGACAGAGCACATTCTGCCGCGCTTACCTCGCAGAAGGTGTGCCCAAAAAACAGTGATGGGGTCCCCCCCCCCGCCCTTAGGCGGACGGGGAGAACCCCCAGCCCTGTATGGGCTCACTGTGCACCCATCTCCCTGAGTCCCTAAGGCTCGCAGGGAGAGTGCCAGTGCCCATGCCCCACACTCAAACACTGCCCCCGTGCAGAGTGTGTGTGGACTAAAGTGTGGAGGGCTGCTCTCCTCCTGCCGGGAGGGGCGCGCTGTAAGGGGCGCGCGAGGGGCGCGCTGTAAGGGCCCAGCGCGCCCCTCGCCCATCCCGGGACCCTCGGAGGTCCCGAGAACAGCGAAGGCGCATTACGTCCGGGGAAGGGGTCAGATGCCAACTGACCCACAACCCCCCCCCCCCCTACCAGTCCTGTGTTGCCCCAGCAAGCACAGACGAGGAGAAAGAGCCCGACATGTCCAAGAGATAAAACCTTATGAAGGGGCCTGGCGTCGACCAAGACGCCGCTGTGCATATATGGAGTGTGCACGAACCCCCGCGGGGCAGGCTCTCCCCAGTGCAATGTACTCGCAGAGCCAGCCTGCTAGGCGTTTCTTGGACAGAGCTTTCCCGATCACCCCGCCCCCGAAGCACACGAACAACTGTTCGGTGCGTCTAAGGGCAGCCGTGCGCTCCACATAACATGCTAGCGCACGCACCGGGCAAAGGAGGTGCAATTTAGCTTCCCTGTCCCCACCATGGGGGGGAAGACTAAAACCCCCTAACTGAATAGCCCTCGACCTGAACGCACTCCTTAGGCTCTTGGGCCCAAAGGAGGGACGTTAAGGCAAGAAGCAAAGCTGTTTTCCACGACAATGCTTTCAGAGAGGAGAGCTCCAGAGGCTCAAAACGGCCCCGAGGCCAGAGCCTCGAGCACTAAGGGCAGGTCCCACTGCGGGGCGGAGGTGTGCACTACTGGGCGCAGCCTCCTGACCCCCTGTAAAAACCGCGACATCAGTGGTTGACCAAAGGCTGACCTGCCGCCAAATCCCTCCTGGCAGGACGAGATGGCTGCTGCATACACCTTCACTGTTGAATGCGCAAGCCCTCTGTCCACCAGTAACCGTAAGAAGGATAAAATAGAGCCTAACTCACAAGATAGGGGCTCTATTTTCCGCTCCTCACACCATCGCTGGAATCCTAGCCACTTTGGCCTGTAACAGGCTGTGGTGGAACCAGCTCTAGCTGCCTGGATAGACTGAATAACACTGTCAGACAATCCACCCTGTCTCAGCCTGTCCCTCTCAGGAGCCAAGCCCGAAGAGGCTGGCCGAGTGGGGGTAACGCCCCGATTGCACCTGCCTCTTGAGACATCGCCGCCCAGGGCTGGCACACCTTCATCTGTGTCATCTCTGAGTACCACGGCGCCCCGACGCGGTCCGGAGCCACTAGGATGACTGACAGACGTTCTCGCCTCACTCTCCCCAGGAGAGGGAGAATGAGACGCAGCGGTGGAAAGGCGTCGAGCAGCTTTCTTGGCCATGGCTCGTGTGCAAACGCGTCCACCCCCAAGGGCGGGTCGTCGCTCAGGGCCATGGAGAACCACAGGGCACAGTGGTTGTTGCGCCGGCTGGCGAACAGAACCACCTCCGCTCTCCCGAACTGGGCCCAGATCTGCTTCACCACCTCCGGGTGAAGCATCCCTTCGCCTGGCAGGGGGCCGCCCCTCGAATGAGGTCGGCCCTCCTGTTCTCCAGTCCCGGGATATGGAGGGCTCTCGGAGATAATACCACCTCTGAAGCCCATAACCACAGCCTCTCCGCTGTGGTCAACAAGGCGGCGGAGCGGACTCCGTCCTGCCTGTTGATATAAGCCACTGTGGTGCTGTTGTCGCTCCTGACCATTACATGTCTCCCATGAAATGCTGGAGGACTAACACTACCGCCCGTAGCTCTAGGAGGTTGCTGTGTCGAGACTCTGTTAGAGCCCAGCGCCCACCTATAGCCCTCTTCAGGCAGGTCCCTCCCCATCCTGTTCTGGATGCGTCCATGAACACTGTGATGTAGGAGGTCATCCGTCCCAGTGGAGACCCCCTCCGGAGGTGATCCGGGGACCCCCAAAACCGGAGGTTGCCCTCCACTGAGGGGGGGGATGGTCACCAGCCGCTGTTTGTGCTCTTGGGATCCAAACGCAGGCTGGAGAACCACCTCTGCAGGCGACGCATATGCAGCAACCAAAATGTGGCCACATTGTGAGCAGCCGCCATGAGACTCAAAGTCTGCCTGACAGTTAAAGCTGTCGCAGCCTGTGAACCGCCCGGAGAAGGGACGCACTTCTGCTCTCTGACAGGGTGGCGTGTAGCGCGCCTGCATCAAGCACCACTCCCAAATACAACGCCTGTTGGTGAGGTATGGGGGTGCTCCTTTTTTCAATTGAACGCAAAGCCTAATTTGGTCAGGTGTGTGATCAATTGTGCTGTGCAAAACATTGCCTTTTCCCGGGACCCAGCCATGACTATGAGGTCATCTAGTCAAAGAAAACTCTCATGCCGTGGGCGCGCAGCGGTTGAAGCGCTGTGGCCACACATTTGCTGAATGTGCGTGGGGATAGGGAAATAGCCAAACGGCAGCCTGTTGTACTCGTAGGCTATCCCCTGGAAGGCAAAACGCAGACACTTTCTGTGCTCTGGAGCAATTTCTACATGAAAGTACGCGTCTTTCAGGTCGATGGTGGTGAACCAATCGCCTGGCTGCACAAGCCCCAGTAACTATTTCATAGTTAACATGCGGAAGGGGAAGATTTTGCCCCTGGAGGGTCGACACAGGAAGGGCCGATTATTTACTGAGGACCCTGAACGCAACGCACCGCACGGCTCGTCCTCGGGGGAGGGCCGCGCGCGCCGTCACAATGCCGTCTCTTTGAAACGAACATTATGGGGAAAAGTGGAATTGTGGAAAGAGATAACTCTTACTCTGGGAAAAATGCAATCGTTTTTACTGAATGCATTTTTCCCCACACACACCACTCTAGAACTAGAGTTTACAGACGTAAACCACCGTTCTCCTGCGGAGGTCCCTGAACGCCGCGCGGCCACTCTCACGAGGGCCGCGCGCCCACGTGTTAATGCTGCATTTCCCATTCAACGGCGAAATGCAACAACAGTACGCCGGCAATAGCGTCTCTTGAACCCGCACAGTGCTTGACAGCACTCTGTTTATTCCACTCACATGCCCTCCTGCTGGCTCCCTTTACTGGGATTTACAGCAGGGGCGGGGAGTGTAGGACAGTGTTTCTTCCTCTGGGGATGGGCAAGAAGCAGCCATTCGCTGCGATTGCTCCTTATCCCGTGAGCAAGGAAATCGATCCAAAGAGCCCTTCCTACAACACGGGGGCTCCCAGGAGACCAACACGGTCCTCTTTGGAAAGCGCCACGCGGCGTGATATCCAGGGACATCACACGGCGGGCAGCGGTGGCGGCCTGTGATGAAGTAGGGTCAACCCTATATCATGTGAAGCCACCGAGCACCGGTCCCCGGGGGAACCGGGCCTGGGGCAAGGCCCGTGGACCAAGCTACTTATTCGGCCTTGCGGCCCAATAATCGCTCTGACCTGGTGAGGCGGGGGCATCTCTAGCAATGAGTGAGTAGCCCACACACCCGCCGCCATGATCATCATCCAGGGAGAAACCAGCCCTGCGGCACCGCCGGGCCATATCCTGGTCCCCCAACACTCTAAGCAAAGGTGGTGGGGATCGGCGCCCGCTATTTCAGCTTGGGCACGAAGGACAGGCCCGGGTCTCTAGCAGTGGCGACTCCCTGGAGGTAAGATAACTCTATCTTCTTCAAACGTCTTTCGGTCTCTCGTGGAATCACTTCCGCTGGCTGAAGAGAAAGGGATGACAGTCAGGAGGCGAGGCCTCCTTTTATACGGTGTGATGCGCACGCATTCAGGTAGGCCCGCCTATGGCCGGCCACGTCTATAAGAGTTTCAGTGGGAGAATGCTCGCATGATAAGGTAGTACCCATAGAGTCCAGTAGAGGGCGGAGCCTGTGAGAGATATAACCATTATATACTTTCAGTTATATATTATCTAGGGCCGGGACTTTAACGCGTTAATTAAGATTAATTAATTACAC
>CALSBZ010046620.1:425239-439251 GCA_943591055.1 Gobionotothen gibberifrons
CCTCTAATTAATTAGATTAATTTTTTTAATCGAGTCCCGGCCCTAAATAAAATACATTATTTGTTTTGCCAGCCAATATGTGTACAATAATTATTGTGAGGTTTAGATTATTAGCAAGAAGTCTACACAGACGCATCTTTGAATACATATAATATGTGGAACCTCTCCAAGGTAATGTCGTCAAATAATAATTGTCTTATTTGATAATGGAATTATCACATTTAATTTAATTCAATTAATAGTAGATGTGTTTAAGTTTTGTACTGCCTTCTCAAGTAACCTGAATCCAGTTCAATGCCAAGTAAGACTTCACATAGAAGGAATTTGCTTTTGTGAATTGGTGCATAATATTAACTCAAATCACTAGTATTATTGAATAGAAAGAATAAGAAAAATAGAGACAATAATTATTATATGATGATACAAATGTGAAGAAACTACTTTAGAAAATACTGATCTAATATATATTTGTATTATAATGTAATAGTTTTTTTTATGATAAAAGGTTTAGTGCAGAAATGTAATATGATCCAATAAGTCCAGAAATACTTGAATTTGGTAATAACACATCTGTATACAAATTCAGTTATTTGTCTTCTTAGACCTTAAGTTGTACATTTGAAAATACTGAAAAAACATGAATATGCACTTTTTTTGGCAGAACAATTCAAAACAGTTTCCTAAAATATCAGGTTTTGTCAAGCAGCAGCAAATAGGGGTGGACAATATGTGATATGACTATTTCAAGGCTTTCTCAACAATACTATTTTGAGGTGTTTTTTGGGGTGAGGATAACTTTTGTAATAATATATATAACAGCTTCTTCTAACTGTATTTTTTTTTATCTCACAGATAAAGATTATCAACAAATACTGCTCTTCAGATGATCAGGTATGCTGACGCATCTTTTGGAAACCATACTGTATTTCATTACAAAAGGCACATTATATCACTGATAGCAGTTAAAACTAAGTATACTATTATTTGATAGTGCCTTTACAGATACAGACAGAAAAGGCTGTGAGAGCCCAGAATAAACATTTACTTAAAAGTTTAATGGACATCCCTCACAGCCAGGACATCTTATAGAGGAAATGTTAAACAGGTGTAAAGAATCACTTAATCTGTGTACAATCGAAGCGCTCCAGCTCCGGTTTCATCAACAAGCCGAGAAGCACTTTGGAAACATTTTGAAACTCCTATTTACCATTCAGATGGGAGGGAAGGAGACAGGAAGAGAATGTGCATTATACATCACAAGATCTAGAAATGTAGCCAATGAAGCAGTACAGTGCATTCAGTAAAGATACAGATACAAACCTCCCCAAGTCAATCTGAGGTAGAACAAAGGGTAAACTATTGCAAACAGCTGGGCCTGCAGCACCACTGCACTGTAGTGCTTTAACTCAACATCTCTGACTGTACACACACTGTTATCCTGGTTCGTCGATTGAGCAAGAAATTACCTGTTGTGTATGTATTTTTCTTTAAATACAATTCTAAACATGCAAATGTCATCCTTTGCAGGTTGTTCACATGGGCTGGGCGTGTGAAAGCCCTGAGGGTAGCGCCGCTGGTAGAACCTCAGCTTTCAAGTTCCTGGCACTGAGAGGACCATATTTTTACATCTTCAGAAGCCCCCCGGTAACTACTCTACTGTCATTTTCCAGTATTTTACACTTTTAATTTCTCATTCAGATCTGATAATAAGCTCATTTGAAATGTTTTCTCCAAACATGAAGCCTATCACACACAAAAACACTCAAACAGGTGCACTTGATCAAAACTGTTTACATAGCTTAGCATGGATGAGAAAAACACATCTGGGCACTTTTTAGGTACTTGTTGTAAGTCACTTTGGATAAGTAATGTCCTACTCTGCCATTTCATCATGACCTGCCTTTTTTTGGGTAAAAGCAGCCCCACTTATTTGACTGGTGGTAGATGCAGAATTCCGATGTCTTTTCCAAATTACTAGCATAAAATATGAATAACAAATGGCTAATTAGCCATTAGCGGCTCAAATCGTGTGGCCAATCAGGAACATAGTTATGTTGCTCATCAACAAAAGCCAGCTTGCTGCAGCTAGTGCTTTCTAGCTAGCTGTTGGCCAATTTTAGAAGCCATTGTTTATCCGTCTGGTTACAGATATTAGCTAGTTTACTGTTACCCTCTTGCTAACATTCGATTGAGGTATTCATGGCTTTTTCGATATATTCTTTGACTTGTTCTGACCACAGGGAAGTGACATATGTATTATACTCTCATCTATGAGATTGTGTTCATGCCTTTTTGAAATTGATTTTGAAATAAGTCAGATTTCATGCTGCTGCTCACTGATCTGTGATGGTTCCCCACTGTGCTGCATGGTCTATGTGTTTGAAGCAAGTGTGCAGCATCTGTAATATACAGTATGTTTCAGTGTATTGCACAAGAGAAGACAGGCGTGCAGTTACTGGTGATGAATTCAGATGTTTGATACTATTGGAAAACCCCTACTAGATTGCAGGTTTATACTTCCAGCTAAACTCTATTCACTCTTGTCAGGTTGAAGGTATCATAATCACATCTTCATAATAATAGTGGATCTTTGTTTGGTTCGACTGTCTGTACTGCCATTGTTGTTGTGACACCATACAGCTCTAATACAATTGGCTAATGATCGTTTTATCACAACCTGATGTTACTCACTGTTTCAGCCAATCACACTTTTTGTTGCATATGCATTTTGTCCTTGCTGACATTTAAAACAGTGTATCCCACTGCAACAATGCTGATGCAGTACAGTAGGTGCAAGATCAGGAATAATTTATTGATACCCGGGGGAAATTGGGTTATGTTAAAAATAACAAACACAAACGGATACAAATAAAAATATAAAACGGTAAAAATATCTCAACTATACTACAATGATACAAATATGTTAAAACAGAAATAGAAAAATATCTTAAATATATATATATATATACATATTACATAATAATAATACTTGTATTTATATTGTAATAAAAAATGCTGAAAAAATGGGATTCATGATTAAATGAGTTGCATGAAAAAACTAGAACCGTTATAATAATACATATATATAAGTTTGACATGTTTAATATCAATTAATAACTATAATATTAATACAAATGCAAGTTTAAATGCACAGTAAATAAATAACTACAGTGTTAATAAGAATGTAGGTTGAAATGAAGAGGATAAATGAATAACAGTATTAATGCCAGAGCACGCCAGAGTATTGCACAGTGTAAGATGCAGCGCATTATCAAAATAGCAACTGTCACAGTAATGAATGCCCTCTAGGATGTCACAGCCTTAATTATTAAATGTGGTTACACATGTGACACATGCATAAAACATTTAAAGAGTTTTTGTATTAATGAGTTTACATGCCGATGGCACTACTTCTATTCTTTAACTCTAGCCGATGATGGACAATATTATATTTTCAGTATTCATTCCTTTTAGATTTGACTAGTTTGGATTCAAAGTGTTTTCAGAGACGACCTCACAATTGGGGCTCTTGCCAGAGGTGGAAAAGCCTTTAAGCATGCAGGTTTTTAACAATGAGATACTTAGTATTTTTCACTGACACAAACTTGTGTCCTTTTTGGGTTGAAAGACATAGTATGTTACCTGAATTAATTTAAAATGTAACGCTGTAATGCAGATCCGCTGGCAGTGACACCTAAACTTCAGTGTAGCATTTCAAAAATGTTTAATATCTTATATCTTGAGTTTTCTTATATATATTTCAGCAGTTGTTTCCTGAAATGCTGTAGTGTTTTGTGAAATGCTGTGGTGTTTCCTGAAATGCTGTAGTGTTTTGTGAAATGCTGTGGTGTTTTCTATGGAATACCGTAGGTGAGCATGGATCATGTGCCCGCTGTGGACCGAATGCATTGCATCTTAAATGATGTATCCTCCAGTTGTGGAGGTGGGCTGCCTTTTGCTCTGCTAGGGTCATGACACAGCAAAGAAAAAGCTATCAATGGTGGACATTGATAGCAAGAGACTTTTCAAATCAAATCAAATCAAGTTTTATTTATAAAGCACATTTATAAACGATTTTTGGTCGAGCCAAAGTGCTGTACATATAATAAAAATAGCCTACAGTAGAGACACTTTACAGCTAATATAACAGCACAGATTGTTCAGAATATCAGTATGAGAAAAACGACACCCTCTATCCTTAGACCCTCACATCGTACAAAGAAAAACTTCCGGAGAAAACCCACAGTTTTAAAGGGGAAAAATGGGAGAAACCTCAGGGAGAGCAACAGAGGAGGGATCCCTCTCCCGGGAAAAGGTCATTGGATAAAAGTTATTCTTGATAACCCTCTAGAAAGATCCCATGAACTTCCCCACTCAATCTATCAAGACCCGAGCAGTTCTATTAGATATAGGATAAGAAACAGAGATAAGGAGCTCTTGGTTGCTTTAATGTTCAAAAAGGTCTTTACTTTCCTCATACTGCCTGTGCTGCAGCACCTCTTTTCACCCTCTGTCTGAAACCAGAGCCCAGTCTGCTCTGATTGGATAGCTGGCCGTCTCTGCTGTGATTGGTCAACCTGCTTAGAGATGTCCCGCCCCATAGCCTTGACAATGTGTTTGAGCATGTGACATAGTGATGTCACTGTCGCAGAAGTAAACAAAGGAGTTCAATGGAGGCTTTTCAGGCAGGGGGGTGAGAGAAACTCCCTCTGGAGGGAACCCGGGGATTCTACCCTTTGCAGGCCATTTACATGCACAGACACCTATATAACACACTCCAGGAAAGGGTAAAGCACAAAATCCTAATATGAACCTGAAAAGTAGCATCATTTGGCCTCTTTAATTCCAACAAAGCAACAGAACTTTAAATGAGCCTCAAACAGTTGATAGAAGAATAAGTACATATTTAAAAGAAAACTATAGTCCATTGTAAAGTCCACTTTGAGGACTAGCCCTGATGGACTATATATTATATATATATGATGAAGAAGTGTTGTTTGGCCCGAAATGCCTCTTGTTTTCAGCTGAACATTCCACAGGCAATAAACGTTTCTGAAAGCTTTAACAAAACAGAACATAGTCTGATGTGAGCAGGTGTGAGCAGTGTTAAAGTCTATCAGAATGCAGAGCAGTTGCCAAAAATGAAAAGCATTGTTTAACTCGACACAGACCACTCAAACAGGACAAACAAATCCTGTTGACGAGGTGTAAGTGAGAGGGGTCATCAGCCAAATACAAAACGGAACGCAATAAACATAATGGGTGTATTTTAGCGTTGTTAGAATTATGTTTCCATGGACTGAAAGCATTATGCAGCTGGTGGCTTGTGAAATGCCAGACCTGTCCCCCGGCTTTTGTTTGAAATATGGCAGTAACCAATATCCAAGCAGGAGAGAGGACCTGAATATGTTGCAATGATAGCATTAGTGCATTTGCTTTTATGGAACGCGCCCGGAGGTAATAATCCACTGAGTAGCCTCTTGTCGGTCTCAGTTAGCGAGCATGCCAAGTCCTAAATGCAAACTTTTAGCCTTCATTTTATATTCATTCTAACCGAGAGATCTTCATAGCACCTTACTAATAAGTCCTTCATACCACAACATGATTATCTCATCCAGGTCTGTGAAAAGGGTACTGTGAAATAAATAATCACCCTGTAAAACGTACATAACTTCTATGTAAGTTTCCAAACAATTACTAAAAGGTTAATACATGGAAATGGTTATGCTCACTCTGCAATATGTGGAGAGGCAGGATGATGGCTTAGATTTGGAAATTATAAGTTGCCACAAGATATTAAAAGGTCAATTTGATAGTATTTTTTGTATTTTATAGTATTTTATAAAGGCCAATGGTAACCACACACTATCAACCAATTTCCTTTTCTGTGTTACAATGTCAGTCATGTAACCCTAACCCTAACTGCCCATGGACTTGCCACTTTCCGGTAAAACAGAAAAAAGAAGCGGCAAAATAATAGTTTTAGGATTTGTAAAAGCTGGTGTGGAGTCCATAATAATCCAGAATTATGTTTTTAATTACTTCCTTACTTCGATAAACAAGGAAAGTAGAAGAGATATGAGGCCATCCACAGAGAGGACGAAAAGCATAAACAATGGACCCCAGTCGGTCAATACCCGTTCGTCTGTTGGGCTTCCTCTCAGCTAAATGATGATGCTAATGAGGTTAACGTCCATCATCACAGTAAACAGTTGAAATTCAAGGTAATAAATGTAGGCGTCAAATAAAAATATGTAACACTCACAAGCCAAGGAAACCCCAGTTTAAGCCTACTGCCTGCCACTTGTCCAACATCAGAATGAGAGGACATTTATCCCGTATTGATTTTGATTTCACTATATATAAACGTGGATCAGCAATCTCCAATGACATTGCGTATTGATTGCTAGACGGACCATCATATTTTGGCTCCTTGCAGCTACAAATATGCACGATATCCTTAATTTTTTTTATTGGATTGGTGTGGACCTCAGAATTATTGATGAGTTGAAGTTTGAAGATATTTGTGGATAATGCAATTGTTATTTTCTTGATGTAAATGTTCTACCTGTGCAACAGGATGAATCCACATCTGCTCACTGGCAGTCATCCACCCATTCACACATCTGAGCTACCTTCATTTCAAATTCAGTTTTTGGATAAGGAGGTGCTGATAACAAGTGCAAAGAGGCTTGTTTTGATATGCCACCTCTTCATCTTACTTTCCTTGATGTTCATTTCTCAGATCAGTGCTGCTGACTGGGGACAAGCTGAAACGACATATAACCTCTATGAGGTTCTTTTCAAGGTTCACAAGGTATGTAAAGAGCACTTCAGCTTTCTTCTAAGTATAGATGGCTGATTTTTGTCTTTTATATCAGATCAAATGTTTTTTAAGGAGGCCTATTAAACAGGGCTCTCTATAGAGTGGTGCAGGGATGACGTATTTACCCGGAAGTAAGCTGCGCATGGGCTCCCTCGACAAAAAAGCAATGAGATTTCTCCATAGGATTTTGGAAAATAGCTCGAAATAAGGTCTGTGGAAAACTAACCTGTTTGATAAATGCACATTTTGTTCAGACAGATAATATCCACATGTCTACCCTACTTTTATAATTTTTGTATCATACATCTAATCGCAAGAAGCAAAATGCTAACGTTATGCTATAAACAAACTACAGCAGGGTCGCACGACTTCACCGTCACGCCAACTTAAGATCCATATTCAAAAATAAAGATTCAAAATTGTACAAGTTGTACAAGTGTTTGTTTGAACAGTTTGCAGGAGGCAGGTACTTGCTTTCAAGCAGAACAGGACAAACAAACTTAGCGGGAGTGTTTTACGTGTTCGGCGTAATGACGTACAACGTCCTCGACAACTTCTGTAGTCCTATTCAGCCACTTGTTAACAACCATCGTCTTTCACGTAAACTCTTAAAAAATCACCAGTGGGGTCAGTGCTGATGTATTTAATGTCGTAGAACAAAACGTGATCTGTCTCTTAAATGTGCGTCAACCACAGACCTTATTTGGAGCTATTTTCCAAATTCCTATGGAGAAATCCCATTGGCTCTGAGACGAGGGAACCAGTAGTGGTAAAATGCTAACTCCGAAGGGGCGGAGCTATCAGAACGAGGAGGCGCAAGCTCGGGTCAGTCACACAGCCATGCCAGGTCGAACCGGATGACTGCGGGGCCCCGCATGTTACCTCTTTCACACCAACGCGGTTCCAGGGCCGGTTCCGAGCTTGTGCCTGATGAGCACCGGTTTTTCCCCGAAATCCCGTTCTTACCAAGCTCGAAAAAAGTGTCGGTCTAGAGGCAAGAACCGCATACGTCACGCTTACGTCGGAGGGGGGCGAGATTAACCTGAACTAACAGTTTATGGAGAGTATGGCAAATAAAAGTTGAAACAAGCAGAAGCGCTGAGCAAAGTGACTAGAACGTAACCACACACTCACACAAAAAAAACACACTTTATAAAGTCAGGCAACACTAACAAGTAACCAGGCTTCGTGTGATTCTGTTTATTTTTACCTTAGATGACCATCCGTTCGCTGTTATTGATCATTGTGGAGGGGGCAGATGTTTTGTTTTGTATTATAGCAGCCATCAGATGGAATCAATACATGGGCTGCACAGGTTGTCATGTCCGACTATCACAAGTAGAATCACAATGAAAAATACGCCGGTAAAATGTGCCTGTAGAAAAAGGCTTAGGCCTATGCCACAAGTTAAAGCAACAAGTAGCCTAGTCAATATAGTCAGTGTAGCTTCGGTTGCTATGCTAACATTACCCATTTTATACCAGAGAAACTTTCATAACAGTGTTGTGATGCCAAACAGCGTCAATTCATACTGAAACACATTCACTTATGGGGAATTGGGGATATTTATCAGCTGCTTGTGTGACAGTCAGACAGTGAATACTTTACAGCGGCCGCTGCTGTGAGTTAATAAACTCCAGTGGACGAGCAGCACTGCAGCGGTCGGTACATGCCGCTGTAAAGGCCCTGACACACCAAGCAGTCACCAGAGAACTCGCTGACGCCGACGCCGACTGTTGCGTCGCCGTGTTCTCCTGCGCCATGTGTCGCACTGGAACACACCGCAAAGACTTCAGCCGAGCACGTACGAACTGCGCATGCGTGAGTGGCAATAACTCTCCTTACCAGCAGGCGGCGGTAGTGTGTATTCGTCATTCAAAAGAGGCAACCACCGGAAGACAGAGAAGAAGAACAGACTACGTGATATAAACAAACAACAAATAGCGTGTGCGTTCCATTTTCACTCTCGTCCATCGAAAACATGTTTCGTGCGGTACTGGAGCTATCAGCCATTGGAGTGTTGCTTGTGGAAGACATTCTCAAGCAACCATTTCGCTTCTCATGCACTGATTCGCTAGCTGAACAGCCAATCAGAGTGATTTCTTTGTCCGACTGCCTGTGGCCGACGCACGGCCGATTCAACATGTTGAATCGCCCATGCGTCGGCCATGAAAGGCCAAATAAGGCGTGTCACGGCCGACGGTTGCGGGACACACCAAATTGAGTTTGGGCAACAGGGCACGCTTCGTCGTCCGACTAACGAAAACGGCCGATTTCGGCCTGGTGTGTCAGAGCCTTTACACATTAATAAACAATGAACCACGGCACTGATGATTAAAAGTAACACGATCATCGACCCGACGCAGTCCCCCATTGTTGTTGTTGTGAGCGAAGCACGGAGCTAGAACGGGAGCTGCGTGTGAAAGGGGCAACAGTAGTCACTTGTGTGTGACTGACCCGAGCTTGCGCCTCGTCGTTCTGATAGCTCCGCCCCTTCGCTCCAACCCCCCTCCCTCCCCACATCTACAGGTGAAAATTACTTTAGCGACACATTCATCGCAAGAAGTGTAGCAAAAGTCAAGGCCGCAGATTTGTCGATTTATACTGCCACAGAGCAGATTCGTGAAGTTGTAATGACTGATTTGAGAGGTTGTAATAACCAAGTTGCAGTTGTAATGGAAAATATATTTTTCTGCAAGTGAACATTTCATCACTAAGTTCATTTTTTTTGTGACTTCAAATTTGGTTCACAGATATGTGGATATTTTATACAAGTGTAAATGTATTTTAGGGATGTCCCGATCTCATTTTTTAGCTTCCGATCCGATATTTTCATATAGGTTCCGATCCGATCCCGATATTTCCCGATACCGGTTTTCCGATACCGATTTCCAATATCACTTTTTGTGTTGGCAAACAGCATTTCATTTCGTATACATTAAGAAATAGACAGGTACCCAAGCTGTGCTCAATAGCTTTTATTCTCTCACTATCACAAAGAGCAGCATTTTTTTTGCAATAATAATTTAAAAAATCTGATCTTTCAGTTCCCTTTATTCTGTTAAATAGGACTTTGGTTGTTCAAGTTGCCAGTAGTTAGAAACTATAGTATGAATATTCTGCAGGTAAACTTTACTATCCAACATAAAGTACCCTTTACAACTCAAAAGTATTAACATTCAAAATATAATATTTTGAATGTTAATACTTTTACTTTTTGAATGCAGGACATTTACTTGTGATCTGGTAGTACAGTACAGTACAAAAACCTCAAATGTTCCAAAATATAAGTAGAACATTTTTAGTAAATGTACTTACATTCCACCACTGGTGTCTTCTGCAGAACAGGCAGAAGTGACAGCTAGCCTGTTAGCTTTAGCTTAGCTTCCCTGCATTGACTGCTGTAGCCGTTAGCGATAAATCCAGCGATCTGATAGTGAGGTCAACAGTTAACGGTAACCAAAGACACACAACCCCGCATTAAACAATCGATGACAGGGCTGAGGAGGCTGTGAATATAATATTGCGAAATCTCTCCGAGTCTCGAGGAAGTAAATCCTTTCGTTTCAAGCTGTCCCGCAGTGTTTGTTGATGGAGTCAATCAGTCGCAGACGCTGTCGCTTTACAGTAGGCGGCGTGTTCGTCGGGGTGGTGCTTTTTAAGATGTTAGCACCCCCTCGTGAGACTTCCACACCACAGACTTTGCATGTCGCAGTCGGCGACTCATTTCTAGTTATTTTAAAATGATGCCAAACTGCAGACATTTTAACTAGCTAACGATATGTGTCCGTTCCACTTTTCCAACTCGATAATGGCGGCTGATGCAATAGAACAACAACGACAAACAACGTAACAACATAACAATGGAATCATGGGAAATATTAAATATGGAACGGCCATGACATTTAATTGGATCGGCCAATCCCGATCCACCTTAAAACCCAGTATCGGGGGCCGATCCGATCCGGGGATCGGGACATCTCTAATGTATTTACAATTTTTTTTCTGCAAGTGCATTTTGCACCATATCTACCTTCATAGTAATGACCTTTGGTAGTGAAATTGAGCAATTGTTTTTGCAATAATTGTTTTCAACACACATAGAAGCTTCGTCACATTCATCAGTTGGGATATGTCAGAGAACAAAATGTCTTTCAGTCATCTAACCAAAAACACGTTCCAAGAAATATTGACTTTGAGGGAACGTAAAATGCTAACTTATTTCTGGGTTTTGGGACTTATTCCTGCACCACTCATGATCTACCAACCAAGATATGATTATAAAAATATATACATAAACCAGTACAATGTATAGAAGGAAGGAAATTAATCTTCACCCTACCACAAGTACGCAAAAAAAAAAAAAAGTAGAGATAGCAAAATTGTTGCCCCAACATGTAATTATTAAAATGTTGTGTTGTTGTAGCTGTGGATGGCCGAGGACTGCTGGCTCCAGGCGAGGCTCTACCTGGGGCTGGAGCACTCCCCGGAGCAGCAGGACGGAGAGTCTCTGTGCTTTAGCATTCTGGTCGGCCACGGACAGAGCCATACCTTCAGGGTGGAGCTGGCCTCGGACCTGGCTATCTGGGAGAAGTCTTTCCAAAGAGCTGTCCTCTTGGAGGTGCAGAGAATACGAGTGAGTATTTCCATATTACATGTCAAATCTTTTTGTTGACCCGTTTTCTTTTCTTTCTTACATTTGTTGAATTTTACTCAAATGAAACTAGTTCTCCAATCAATAAATCTTCTGCACCTTTTCACATTTGAAGTTTGTTGGATTGATGTGCCTTTGTATGGTAGAAATTACAAAAAAACTGTACACAATAGATTGCAGATCTCCCCAATGTGTGTCTTAAATGAGCAGAGATGTGATGTTTAAGTGAATAAAGCCAGACAGCAATTTTATTATGGAATAGGGAAATGGAAATGGAATTTTCTATTCGTCACAGACACTGCACACAAGGGCACTGGTACCTCTTAACCTATCCGTCCATGCTTGGTCGGCTGGGGACTTGAGCCAGCTACCCTTTGGTTCCCAAGCCAAGTCAGTTAGGACTGAGCTACTGCCACCCTTCCTAGAGGGGCTGCAACACCTGATCATTTGGAGTCAACGGAGCAAGCCCTTTATATTTTTCCGGTTGTCACCTATAGAGGACACATTAGATATTAAACTCATAAAAACAGATACATCTGTTAAACAGATATAACACCATTACCTTGGTGTCCAAATAAACAAAAGAAAAAGGGTACATTTGCTTCAAATAAGGCAAACTGTGGAATACTCAATAGAGTGCTGCATGAATGAGTGCTAAACCTGGAAATGAGTTCGCACAACTACTTTCGGTTTACTCGTCTGGAATTAAAAGTTTTTTGGACATGTTTTTGGTTAGTTGCCTAAAATAAGGCCGCTGTTCAGCTTGTTCTTTATTTTCAACAGTGAAATATTTTTGAAGTGTATATTAAGCTGTATTACCGTTCCAATTGTGGTGAGCAGTGAGGGCATAAGTTATCCCTGAGAGTTTGAGGCTGCACTTCATATATAAAGTGGATGAAGGCCGAATACTAAAATATCGGCTGAGATAACGGCAGAAACCTTTTTTCGTGTAACAATGAATGTGTTTTAGACAGATGGTCCCCCTACCAGAGCATTTACTGTATAAAGACTGTGTGACATTGAGTAGAGATATGTTTTCAATGTAAAAACAGAGGTTATTTTACATTCTTAATGAGTATTTTTACCACACTTGCGGTGTGTTTTTTCTAAAAGGTGGAAGAAATAGAATTTTTTATTTTAAGAGGCCCTAGTATGCTTTTTCGCATTGTTCCCTTTCCTGTAGTGTGTTAAAAAGGTTTTATGCATGTAAATGGTCGGCAAAGGCTAAAATATAACCGTTGCAATTCTGTTGACTAGCACTCCAGCACATTTTACATGATAGGTAAAGGGGCAGGACATTGCTGACACATCTCTAAGTGGTTGACTAATTTTGATTTGATTTGATTTGACTTATTTCGAACTTGTAAAACAATAATATGAAAAATAATAATAAAAAAAAAGAAATGAAACATGAGCATTATGATACTGTACAAACTTAAGCAGTATCAGATTGATAAACAACAATATTATTGACTTACAAATGATATATAAACAAATGATCTACCTAATTACACATCAGAAAAGGGGTGGGAAGAAGTTTTTTCAGAGCCGGCCAGCTAGCCAATCAGAGCAGACTAGGCTCTGGTTTCAGAAGAAAAAGAAGCAGATTGGATATTAAAGAAAATAATTATGTTTCTCATAGCCTTTTATTTATCGTTGCTTAACATTTCTTCTGAATAATAGTGTTGCTTACACTCTAGTTAACTAAGTGTTCTTTTTCTTTTAAATAAATCATTCTAATTCTATAACTCTAATCACTACTGCCGCTTCATACCAATTTAACGCTTCATCAGGGAGAGGTGATTGCATGTGAAGCAAAGTCTTTATATCCATCGATTCTTTGTGCTTTCAATTTCTTATTAAGAAATAGATTGAATTTAAAATTGAAAGCTAGGCAGCGCTGTTTTCCATAAAGGTTTTGTTACTTTCAATGTATTTAACCTAAATAATTAGTCCTCACATCAATGAGCCATTAAATTGCCTCTTACGAAACTATGTTTAAAGTGTAAAGGCAATCATCTCATGTGGAGAGTGCATTGTTAAACAGTTCTCTAACTGTCCATCAAAAGGCTTGAACTCTAAGGAAAATATCACAGTCCTGGCCTTATTTTTCTTGGTGTTGGGGCTATTTATAATTTTGTAACATTTAATAGTAACAATTAAATAATTATATTAAAATATATAGTCACTTGGTATTTTCCATTATTTGAGGTACTTTAAGTAGTTGTTCAAGCTTTTATTTTGAAGGCAGCCTTAGGCACCGGGTGATTTAGGTATTTATTGGAGACGGTGGGATTTGGCACAAAACATATTATTTTGTCGTATTCATGATTGGAAAGGGAGAAATTCAACTGAAACAGATGAAATTCTGGACCATTTCTTTTATCCTGTGTAAGATTCACTACCTGGTGATTTTGTGTTTGTTTTGTTTGATTTTTGTTTAACGACAAATAGCCGCTACACTGGGTTTTGCACCTTTAAAAAAAAATCTCTTTTCTCACAGCACTATGAGAAATGTACTCACCATTTACT
>CALSBZ010046620.1:444251-460954 GCA_943591055.1 Gobionotothen gibberifrons
CCCTTGCGTTTCAAACTGTCCGAAATTAAGTGCTTCATCTGTATGCAACACATCATTTCCCAGTTCATAACTATTTCTGTACAAACTCAACAGAATTAATATTTAATAAGCGTTCTCTAGACGTTCTCATGTGCAGAACTGGAATGAGTGGAAACGGTGTTGACTTAAAACATTCCACCTGTGACCACCAACATGCGGTGGTGGCAAGCTGTCATTGTGAGAAGGTGAATCACTGATCAAAATATTTTATTCATGTATTGACTTAGCAGTTAGGAAATCAGAGCACATTGTATTTTCTTCATGCACTGTGGGAACTTCACTATACAAGCACTGCATACTGTAATTTCCCTAAGCACTGAGCATGGTGAATATGAACCGCTAACACAGCAACCATGAAAACAAACAGACTGGCTTTCTGAGAGCTGTATATTCAGACGTTATGGGTGAGCCATTTGATAATGCTTTGCTAACAACTCCATATGCAGTGAGTGTTTGAGCAAATTATCCCTGACAGTTGCACTTTGCAAACAATAGACTCACAAAAAGCCTCTGACATTTCATTTATGCTCACAAAATACATATATCAGAGGTTGCATTGACTCACATTATGATGCGTTCAAGTTTAGCATTGCCCAAAGGATAATTATAACATGATGAGTTCAAATGTGTTCTTTTAAAATATGGCAAGAATCTTGAATACATATATACACTTACATTTACAAAGGAATTAAGAGCAATATAAAATAGGAATACAAACATTTAATTGTGATCTGTTTACCCCTAAAAAGCAGCTTAGAACATGTAAAATTGAAGCTGCTAATGCCAATAAGCATTTTAATAAAAGCAATTATTTAAATAATACAATCAGTTTTTTTCCGATTAGTTTAAACTGTGGTTGTGCAAATAACCACTATAGATCACAATAACAAAAGAAACACTTTTTTTTGTGATGATTTTATAATGTAATTATTAGTTAAACATCTCAGCTACATATCCCAAGGGTTAATGGATTTAAAAAAAGGCTTATGTCAAGTCCTGGTAAACGTCATATTTATGGCAGATATGGTGAAGTACACTGTTATACTTTTGTTTAAAGGGGACATGTCATGCTATATTTTAACAATATATCTACAATATATTGTTAAAATGGCTAAAATGCAGGATCTGTTTGGTATTTTGAAAAAAAAACTATATTTATATACTTTATATAGGTATGGCCTGTAGGGCCATACCTATATAAAGTATATAAATATAGTTTTTTTCAAAATACCAAACAGATCCTGCATTTTAGCCATGCCTCATTTCGCTCTATTTGCTCTTTCCAGCGCTGTTTTTGCAGGGGGCTGATTCTGTGAGCTGCAGCTGACCACGCCCCCCTGCAGTAGAGGGGAGCTGCTTTGAGATCAGCTGCTGGGCTGTCAGAAGAGGGGGAGAAAAAGAGATCTCCGTCCTCCGTGTTTTATTCTTATAGAAGTAAGAAGAGAAGTAACGGAGCAGAAACCCTCCTTTTTACGCAGCGGTCCAGACATAGACATCAGACGGCGACACATATTCAGTTGCCAGTTACTTTGGCATTAGGGCAGGGATATCTAGATACTTTCCAAGGTTTGACATAATGAATTGTGCTACTTTTAAAGCAAGCAACAACGTTTTCAAATCTGCTCCTTAAAAACGCTATCGAAGCATTTCCTGCCGTTGCTACGTTAGTTCAAACAGTAACAACGGACTATTTTTCTTAGCGGATGCATCTCAATTTAAATCAATACAACTATTTTTTAAATCCATAAAAGCATTTCAATTAATATTGGGAGTCATATCGTTACTTTGTTGAGAATGTGGCCATGTAATAAGCGGGATAATGTGCAGCGACTTGGTCATTATGGGGAAAATAACACCTTCATGCCGATCTAGATCCTGATTAGCCTGTCGGTGTTCTTTTCCCCATAATGACCGCGTCACTGCACATTATCCCTTACATATGATTACATAGTCATTATTCATTTGTTTTAAAGCAGGAGGTGCAAACGCTTGCCTCGGGGAGGGAGAAAAAGAGCCACAGCGGAGAATAAACAGAAGGGCAACCATGGCAACCATGCACGGGAAGTCTTCTTCGCTGCTTTTGTGGCAGACTACAGCGCCACTTACAGGCCTGGCATATGTACTACAGCGTCTCCAGCGCTTTCGAGCGGCAATGGCCGGCCGTGGCCCAACCTCTCATTCCCCTGATAGGTGGAGAATTGACCACTAAGCGGAGCACCCCTTTTTTGACGTAGGAAAGAATTCAAATCTGGATCAGTCTGTATCAGATCCGTTACAGCCCCTTTTTTTAGAGATTTGGGTATGGAGGAAAAGAAAGAGGGTTGTATTTCCTGACACTTGGTGAGTTCCCTGACACACCGGGGACACATATTCATGTATAAAAGACGTACAAGAGTGCATTTTGCATGATAGGTCCCCTTTAAGCACTGAATCTTGATGTATTTACTGTTTTTTTGCATTTCAAAAACTAAAAGAAAAAGTGCTAGTTACTAAATGTTTTGTTTACTTGCCCTACTGCATTTGCTATCAATCTGGCTAATTAACATGCTATCTTTAGTGTCAGCTGACAATGTTTGTAACAACACTGTGGTACCATATGCTATACTTTCAGAATTTAGTATTGGCTATTTTTAAATTGCAATATATCTGAGTGTTGGCTTGTTTTTAGCACAATATTGTACAAGCAGCCACCCTTGAACATGTATGACTTTGGGTTCCTATTAATACAAGTGAGTTGTGAACATATAAATGTCAGCTAATATACAGCAATGTAAAGTTAGCTAGTTTCAAATTGGGAACTGCATTTGTTGGGAGAGAACTTAAAGAATGGTGTTGCAAAAGTCAAATACATGCTCATCATAGATTTTCTGTCACTAGTATATGGTATATTCATAGCGTTAATGAATTCTGAAGTGATTAGCCTCTAGCCAGGTTTAATACAACAACAAAATAATGCAGTCTAGTTTAAATGCATTTAAGCTACTGTCAATGATAGATGATTTGTTGGTGAATTATTCAGTATTGCTATTTGAAGATTAGATTGTAAACTTGGCAGTGGATCCTTAAGAAGATTAACATTAATTAATTGACCAAGTTGTGTCTCCTCTGTGCACCTTGTGCTTCATGATTTATTGAACTAGTACAGCAGGACAATAAAGAAGCACAGGAGCAAAGCACTCACCAAGAGTCCTGAATAGAGGATAGCTTCTTTAATGTCACATCTCGAGCAAAACAGAAGAAACACAGTTAAAAATTCAAAGTATAGTTGTTTACGTATGTCTATAAGGTAATATATTTGCATAACTTGCTGTCTACAGCAGAGGTGTGGTCAGTGGCAGTGGCGAGCCGTGACTTTTATACCTAGGCCCTCTGACCCCCCCCCCCTTCCCTCGGAAAAAAGAAGAGTTATTACGTCACAGAGTATACTTCAGCGGAATATCAAAACAGCGGCCCGGGGTGCAAAACGCATCAATGACAGCGACCCTCTACCACACAAAACAACACCATTTATCTAAACACCTATCATGACAGGGCACCCACAGCCAAGTAACAATTACAAATGAATTAAGTCAGCACGGCGGCCCACTTTGAAACTGATGTAGGCCTACCTTTGATGATCAAATCACTTGGGGTGATTCAAACGGACTATAAACTTTAAACACAAGTCATGTGCTCGGAAATGCTGTTCAACAATTGGTCAGACATTAAGGGGGTAAAAACGCACGGGACCTTATTTCGCAAAAAGTTTGTATTGAAGTCAATGGGGAGAGAAAGATTATCTTTCGATCCCGTTTGAATTGTGCCACGAATTACACATATGATGTTTGTCAATCTTAAATAATAATTTCCATGTCAAAAAAGTCAGAGTTTGTCGTAAAACTGCTGAAATATAAGACTATGAAAAATACGCAACTAGAAAACTACGAATCCTGGTCCCGCATGCTGGCTCTTACGGAACCGACTAACTCCCCTTTTGTGTATGTACAGCTCTCAACATGCCCAGACTTTGAGTGATTTTAACCTCTTTTAATACTTTTTGCCTCATTCTGAAAGAAAGAAGTGAAATGTGCCAACGTGACGGCCGTCTTGGTGTGTGGTGCGAGACAGGAGATATAGTTCATTGAGCGGTTTCACACAAAAAAAAGTGTTACTTCACAGTTTTACGACACATTTTAATTTTTTTAACTTGTAAAATTATCTTTTAAATTGACAAACATCATATGTGTAATTCGTGGCACAATTCAAACGGGATATAAAGATAATCTTTCTCTCTCCATTGACTTCAATGCATAACTTTTGCGAAATAAGGTCCCATGGAGCTCAACCGGAAGGGGAGGGACTTCGCCTCTCTATACACTTGCATAAACCTCAAAGCGGGCGAAAATAAAGCCCACCCATTTAGAGGGAAGATATGATTGGTCAATTGTACTGTCATTTCACATTACTCTCTCATTGAGTTACTATAGCTTTACTTTACAGTAACTCGCAGAGACGGCATTTAACCCTTCACATTCCAACAGAAACTGAACAGGCAGATTCGAAGGATTTATTTCTTTGGAAATGTTATTTTAAATACAATTAAATGAAGTTATTTTGGTAAAACTAATGAAAAATTTAACAAAAACAAATATTAAAATATTATTATATTTGTTGAATATCTTAGGCCCTCAGAGAGGGCCTAGAGGGCCCTGACGGCTCGCCACTGGTCAGTGGTGGAAAATACATTTCCTCAAGTACTTTACTGAAATACAAAAAAAATGTTTTTACTTGCGGGAGCCTTCAGAAGCTCCAATATGTACAGAACAGTGCCGCTAGGATCCTGATGAGGGTGAGAAAATACAACCATATCACACCCGTTCTTCATTCCCTCCACTGGCTTCCTGTCTGTTACAACCCGGCTCCTGGGCTGTAACAAAAAGCAGAGAGGCGAGACGAGGGTTGTAAATAAAGAAGACGTTTATTTTAAATGCCACAAAATGATCCAGCAGCACCAGCAACAGATTCCCGAAACTGGCCCGGCGTGAGTGCCCAGAGGAGTGAGAGCGACGTAACCGGCTGGGCTCCTCCTATATCCTTTTCCTTCCAGGTGTAGCTCATCAGGCAGGTATCCTCCCACAGGTGCCTCAACCCAGGCCAAAAGAAATACTGCAACAGGTGACCACATGTCTTACGGACACCCAGATGTCCTGACTGCCCATGCGCTTTTCTGAGGACCTCCTCACGAAACCTGCACTGGCCCACCAATGAAGCCTTTCCCACGTGATCACCACTTTCTGACCAGCAAACCCCCTTGCAGCTGACAACCCCTGGTGACACCATTTCCACTCTCGGTGGAGAGAACCGCCTCAAAGAACGGACTGAGGGAGACATCTGTTTTCTTCTCCATCACCAACTCACTGCGGGATACCGACAACAACGAGTCAGGAATAACCACAGAGTCTCTCTCACTGACCCCTTCACCCTGCTCAGATACCTCCTGTGCACGGCTCACAGCCCGTGTCACAGAGCAAGCCACAAACACTCCAGGAGAGCACTTGACCTTCTCCTCTGCCTTACCAATCACAGTAGGTGACGATGACTGCATGGTAGGCGGTGGACCCTCAGCCCACACACGGCTGCCAGCCAGGCCGTTACCCAGGATCACATCCACCCCCCCAATCGGCATTACAGGGCGGACCCCCATGGCGACCTCACCCTGCCCCAGACCTGAGTTAAGCACAACTGAATGCAGAGGAACAGGCACAACATTCATTCCCATACCTCGCATCCGGACAAAATCCCCAGTTCCAGATTTGTCCGAAAACGGTAACACAGAGCTCAGAATGTATGAGTCATATGATGCAGTGTCTCTCAAAATCTTTACCGGCACGCTTATATCACTTCCCATCAATGACACGTATCCGTTTGACAGATACGCAGAGAAATCCGGTTCCTTCAACCCGCTAACCTGCTGATAGGGAGAGATGACAGGTAAGGGTACCACAGACACAGCACAAGCAGCAGAGTTAACCTGGCCTACATGGTTCCCCCTGCTAGCCTTAGCTTTGGGACAGTCACCCTTCCAGTGCCCTCTCCCCCTGCAGAAGTAACATATATCCGAATCCCCCTGTGGCTGACCTCCCATCATACGTTCAGGTCTATCCCAGGTCGACCTATTTTTCTCCTCCCCTCTACCTCCTGCATGATACATACCCCCTTCATCCTGGACCCTGAAGTCGCGACCGCCCCTGTGCGTTGGCACATAATCATCTGCCAGAGCAGCAGCCTCTGCAGCAGTTTTCACCTTACGCTCGCTGATATAAACCGCGATGTGGCTGGGTACAGAATTTTTTAATTGCTCCAACACCATCAACTCACATACTGCAGTATACGTTTCAATATTCAGGGCTTTACACCACCTACTGAAAAAAGTAACCAGATCCCTGGCAAACTCAACATGGGTCTGTCCGCTAGACTTTTCCCAGGACCTGAACCTCTGTCGATATGCCTCAGGGACTAACTCGTATGCCTTCAACACAGCAGTCTTAACGGCCCCTACACACGGCCGCGGGCGTTATCGCTTGCCGGAGGGCTGGGCTGAAACTCGACCAATAACCAATCACATGAATCTCCCGCCCCAGACACACAACCACGCGGTTTGATTGACTAGAGCTTGTACTGGCTTATGATTCGATTTGACGCCTCCGTCGAGGCGTCAAAAGTAGAACATTGCTCTACTTTTGCAGCGAGCACCGCGGGAGAAGCTACGCGTCGCTCCCAGAATGCAGTTCGGCGACTCGTGACGTCACCCCATTCAAAGTGAATGGGCAGAAGCGTTGAAGCGGCAACGCCCGCGGCCGTGTGTAGGGGCCGTAACAGTCAGATAAACCTTGCTCTCTGCCACCGTCAGAGCAGAGTAGGCTTCCTGGGCTTTACCCGTTAACACACACTGTAACAATAAGGTCCCCTCAGCGTCAGACCACTCTCTGGTCTCAGCTACACGTTCGAACAGGGAAAAAAAACTATCTGGGTCTCGTTCACTAAACTGAGGCACTACCCGCAAATTACTGCCAACGTCAAATGGAGTAGCTCTACCAGGGAAATTAGAGGCCTGACCTGCACCACCAGCAGGAATACCCAACCTCCGCTCCTCTAACTCAAGCCTTTAAATTTCTACTTCCCCCCCGTATTTTTTCCACTGCCAGCTTCTCCATTTCTGTTTGCAACAACAGCAACTCCTTTCTCTGTTCAAAAGTCAGGCCTGTATCACTGCAGCCAGACGTACTGCCACTGTCTCTGCCAGGATCCACAGTATGTTTTCCCCCTTTGAAAACACCTAACTCCAACAAATTCGCTCTAACAATCCCTCTCATGTTTTCCTTCATCCTCTTATCCCCCACATCCAAGCGGAAATGTTCAGCAATACCGATGAGTTGCTCACGTGAGAAGCCCTCCAGTAGCTCCTCTGTAGGCGCTCTCACAAACTCCTCCACACTGTCCATCATAGCACACTGTATGCACGCTAACGCTACTACACAGCCTTCACGTTACCGCAGCCTGTCCCTCTAACTGCCTCACAGTACCTGGCTAAACTCCCCGCTAGTCTTCAGGTGCTAGTTATGGCGAGTACTTACGCACTAAATACCGTAAGCTCGGCGAAGCGACCAGAAAACCGGCAACTCCACCTGCAGCCTCGGCGTGCTCCCGAGCTAATAGCTCTAACCACTTTCACACCGCACTAACAGCCCCCCCTACGACCTCCAAGGGAGACCGTACTATACCTAACAGGGACAGATACCACGGTAACTAATACTGATACTGTGTTCGTACTCGCTGCCATACAATCCCTGTGCATTAGAACTGCAAAACACTCACCCCCGTAACGCTACTCCCAAACAATCAGCTGCACTCAATGACAACAGCAGCTGTGCGCAATCCGTCCCCACAACGGACATCCAGTTTGCACATGTTTCCCAGGTCCAAAGCAACGAGCCCCCATCCGTTACAACCCGGCTCCTGGGCTGTAACAAAAAGCAGGGAGGCGAGACGAGGGTTGTAAATAAAGAAGACGTTTATTTTAAATGCCACAAAATGATCCACCAGCAACAGATCCCTGAAACTGGCCCGGCGTGAGTGCCAAGAGGAGTGAGAGCGACGTAACCGGCTGGGCTCCTCCTATATCCTTTTCCTTCCAGGTGTAGCTCATCAGGCAGGTATCCTCCCACAGGTGCGGCTCATCAGACAGCTGCAGCTGGAACCTGCAATCACACACAAAACACACACAGAACCAGACGGCACCCCACGTGGTGTGGAGGGGTCGTCACATGTCTCATTCAGGATCGAATACAAGATTGCACTACTGACCCATCAATGCATCCACGGGAACGCTCCTCCATACCTGAAGGAACTTCTCACATCTCAAACCTCCACACGCAACCTCCGCTCCACAACAAACCATCGGCTTCGCCCCCCGAGGACCAAACTCCGCACGATGGGGGATCGGGCTTTCTGTACAGCTGCTCCTCGTCTGTGGAATTCCCTCCCAGACCACCTGAGGACTCCACAGACCACTGACGCCTTCAAGAAAGGCTTAAAAACCTTTCTTTTTAAAAAAGCTTTTGATTAAACTTTTGTTTATTTTGTTTGTTTTTATTATGCCTCCTGTAAGCACCTTGGGATTGCTGTGAGCAATGAAAGGTGCTTTATAAATCAAATGTATTATTATTATTACTTGAGTATTTCAATTTAAAGCTACTTTATACTTTTGCTCCACTACATTGAAAGATGTCATGTAATTTTTCTCCACTACATGTATACATTTATGTATTATTTATTAAGCTTAAATGACTTTTCAGATCAAGATGTTGCAGACAGACAGTAAATGCAATTTGAGGCCACAATATGAATGATCTAATAATGTCATATATATCATATTATATCACATAGGAGGCAATTTATCTGCAGAATTAGTACTTATGTACTTTTATTTAAGAATGTAGGACTTTTACATGTAATGGGTTCCACTGGGTGGAAGAAGTACTCACTTCACTGAAGAATTGTAACGCTATCCACTTTCTCTTTTTGCTGTAGCAATATCAAGTCCAACAGCAGAACCCCTCTGCTGTACTGCACAACATTAGCTTCAAAGGGGGAATGATAATATGCAGGAGTGTTTGATGCTGCAGTCACACATTAGTTCTTTAGCCAACTAATGGGGCTGAATCCCTTTTGGATGTGGCATCAATGTCAACTTTTAAGTTGCAAGTGACATGAAAAACAGTTTAAAATGCAGTCACAGCAACCAGATTGACACGCATCTAAGACAATGTGATCTGTCAACGATCTGTCAGACATGGCTGTTTAAATCAGATTTGCAGATATTTGAAATACTCAGAGATTGATGTTCCCATCTGACCTCTGGGTGAATGCATTTGAATAATTTGTGCAGCCGTAATACAGGCAACATTCATGATTTTCTGATATTGATAATAAAAGTGGTGTTTAATAACTTTGTAAGTCACTACACTTAATCCGATCTGCATGTGATGTTTTCCACCTACCACTCTAAAACATGAAATTTGATAATGTAGCCTTTTTTTCATTCTTTTAATGATGCAAATGTGGGACACCATCGTTTGGGAGACCGATTTTGCTTGTGATTCTATGTTCTCCAGCCAATTAGGCAAGCCTCCCATGGCAACACTCAACACAGTCCAACTTAGAATAACCTTGGAATTGACTGGATGTGAGGATTACATAAACATTGCTGATGGGGTAGAAGAAGGGGGTATAACTGACAAAACTGTCCAGCCTGCGTTTTTCTCTTTTGTCCTATTTTTTTTCTCTTCAATTTTTTTGGAGTTGATGAAACCCAATATGGTGTTTATATGGTCTTTTAAGCTCTTGTCTTGTGTCTTATTTTACTTTCTTCTGGCTGGTATCCCTCTCCTTTTTCTCTTTGAAATAAGCAGAGCATAATTATCTTGTACTATTTCCAACTGAAAATGTTTACAACATTACATAGACTGGATGTAATCGATATTTTTTAAATATCAATGGATGAATGGTGCTGTGAAATGGGTTGCTTGGAGTATCAAACCAACAGAGAATTGTGACTAGTTTCCCTGTTCTTATGAACGGAACAAGGTGGCATAGAGAGTTGCAGTGATGTATTTTTATAGGCTGACATGGAAGCAAGCTTCTCAAGGGTCCTTCGACAAAAAGCCATTGGATATAGATAAATTGCAGAAAATAATCTTTATCGCAAACACAGGTACAGATACTTACACTTTTTGTTCAGCAGGATAATCTCCACATATTAACACCATGTAAGCGTAAATGCATTTGGCAGAAACAAAAAGCCATTGTTACGCTATAAACCAAGTACATCACAGTCGCATGGCTCTGCGTCACCCTCGCTTAGCAAAAGGTGGACCCGTGGCGTATTGACATATAGTAGTGTCGTTTAGTCACTTGTAAGTAACATTGTTTTTTCGACACATGGAAGTTCGGGCATTAACGAGCGGGTTATTTGCTAAGGGGGCGTGGTTCGGCCCGACGCGAAGCGGGCCGAACCACGCCCCTTAGCTGTGATATAATGAGCATATATCACGGCCTGAAGTGAGCTATTGCTTTTATAAAACGGTTACCAAGTGTGGCAATATGAAAGAAAAATACACACTCTAATTTAAATAGTTTTTATTAGTAAATAATGATTTTCAAAATAAAATAGTCCCTCCGTTGCCTTCTGCACGAAACATTAACAACACTAACAGCTAGCGAACATATTAGACAGAGGGCGTTGATCCATTATTTGGCTATTTATTTACATTCATTTGGATTTTGCCGTTTATTGTGCACCCACTGAAAACCTGTCCAGCATCAGTAGCATGGCTTACGTGGTTACTTGTATAGGTTGAGGTTGTTCTAGGCTGTTGCTTGGCGTGGCGAGAATATTGCTCCACTTTCTCCGGTCCCCGAGATTCGGCTTACAGTAGCTCTGGAGAGAGCTTTCGCACCTGTGGCCACTAACGGTCATACTTTCTCTGCTTTGTTTCAAAACCCGCATCAGAAAGCTTTTGAATGGTGGTACTTTTCTAGTTGGTCTACCTGCTCTTCACGTAGCTCTGCATGTCGCCGTTTAGGGGCTTTCTGGAGATAGGCACTGCTCAATCCACTCCTCCATAGTAAGACCCCCCCGGAGGTCGAAGTTAATCTTAAATGTTTCCATCTTATGCTTTGTAAGTTTGTTTCGTAACGGAAGAAATGTAAATATATTTATAAAACAGACAAGTCAAGTCAAGCAATCTGATTGGTCAATAGCGTTTTTGCGGACCTCTTTGATTACAGATTTGAAAATATCGTTGCTTGCTTTAAAAGTAGCACAATTCATTATGTTAAACCTTGGAAAGTATCTAGATATCCCTGCCCTAATGCCAAAGGAACTGCACACTGAATATGTTTTGCCGATTGATGTCTATGTCTGGACCGCTGCGTAAAAAGGAGGGTTTCTGCCCCGTTACTTACCCGCTGCTTTCTTGTTCCAGTTTGAATGCTTTTCAGCCCACCTGTATACTGTTTTTCTCAGACGCGGAGGGATACTGACATGTTGTGAAAAGTAACTTACAATTCTACCCGTGGTATATGCTCAGTATATCACGGCTAAGAACCAATCAGATTGCTTGATTTGACTTGTCCGTTTTATAATTTCTGACATATGTAATGTCATAGAACAAAACTTACAAAATCTCTGCAGATCTTATTTCAGGCTTCAGACCACATACACGTTCAAAATAAATCCGCTTCGAGACTAGGGTATGGAAAGTGGTCAAATGCTTTCCAGCCTTTTATGACTCATTACTGTACCACTCTATAAAAGTGGTTTCTCTTCAGTGTCTATTCAGTGACAATGGGCAGCATTGAGATCAATCAAAACTAAATTGGACTGGGCTGCTAGCTCTACCAAGTGAGCCACCCGTGGCCCTGTCCAATTTAGTTTTTCTTTACTGGGGCTCAGTCCCAACTGAGGAGGACCCTATCCAAATTTGACTCTTATGGCGCATTCACACTGCAGCGCGGAGCTCGCTTTAAGCGTGCCGAACCGTGCGGGGCCTGTTTTTGGTTGCGCTCACACTAGGCCTAGTTCCGCCCCGGGGATACTTTTTCGTCTTTTTTCTGGCCCGACAAATTTGTGGTTCTATCGAGGCCAACAAGCGGGGCCAACAACCGGGCGGAATATGCTAAACATATTTGACCATGATTTAATTCTAATACACGTTTCAAAATGATGCCGAAGTAACAACATACTGATACCGGTTAGTACAAATCATGAATTAATGCTTTGACAAGTCTGCAGACAGACGGGAGGCGAAGAACCTTTTAAAATGCGTGATGCATCTTCTTATTACAGACACATGCATTTCCAAACATTCGGTCTACCTACGCTGTAAAATATATTATCTCTTCGATTTACACACGGCATCTATTGCACGTCTCTCCGTCCTGGGAGAGGGATCCCTCCTCTGTTGCTCTCCCTGAGGTGTTCTCCCATTTTCCCCTTTAAACTGTGGGTTTTTCTCAGGAAGTTTTTCTGAGAAAATCGGGAGATCGGCTAAGCTAACGCTGTATATGCTCCGAGCGTCCACACTCACAACAACGGCCTATACAGACATAAATAAGCCAGCGACTGTATTCACCATGACACAGACAGTCTGTGGTTTGTACTTGTTTATAACTTTTGTCTAGTTTCTTAACAGATATGAGGAGCTGTGAGCTTGAGTGCTAACAGCTAACAGCTAACAGCTGATGTTGTTTTTCTAGGGGTGCTCGTTGAAGATGACATCACGGCTCCGCCTACACTGCGTTACTATAGTAACTGCCCCAGCTCCTAAACTGTAATGTGAGCGCAGCATTAAAGTGAGCCAGGCCTAATGAGGCCTAACCAAACCAAGCCAAACCAAACCAAACCAAGCCTGCAGTGTGAAAGCGCCATTATTCACCCTTTTCAACTCTGTCTCTTAAATAAAGGCACTTGTGGACCAAAACAAAATCTTAAAAATTAGCAGTGAAAGACATTTTTCTGAAACCTTACAAAATAATCTGGTTCGAGCGCCACATAAGAAACTTGCACCAACCGCAACATGACCCATTGTTGGGACCACTAATGTTCATGTTAGGTTTCTGAACCCTGGCGAAGAAACGCTGGTCCAAATGAATGTGAGTCACTCTTTATCAGCTGGAGGTTTAAATAGACAAGTTGATGTATAAGTTAAGTGAATATTGGGTTGCCGGATAGCAGGCTACAGTTATGTTGTGTCCACTGCAGAGTATGCAAATTAGATTCCTGAGACTGCGGAGACGTTTCTTTCAGGTAATGGCTTCCCCTCTATCTCCCCCTCCACACTGTATCTCCAATATATATAGAAATGTATTCATTGGGATAAACCCCTTGAGATGCACCATCTCGTTGTCAATAAAGGCACTCTCTGGCCAAACAAAATATATTTTAAATAAAACTTGCTTGAGTTGTCTTTATAGTTTTTGCCCACCTCCCTAAAGTGGCAAAAATGTTTTGTATTATGCATCAAACATTTCGATATATCATTTAGTTTTTACAAACATATACACCAAACAGAAACTAATAATAGTTGTAACGCCCATTGTCAGCAGGTGGCACAATGGCAGAAGGTATTATGATAGCATGTCTATGATTTATTGCTATTATTTGTTCATCATGATGAGGCATTTTTACATGAACCTTGTCACACTGAACATTTAATGAGAAGCAGAGTTCCTGGCACGCCAGCCCAACCGGCTTTCACACAACAATCCTGTAAGATAAGATAAGAGATACGATAAGATCAGGGTTTCCCACACATACTTTACTTGGGTGGGCCGCCCAGGTATATTAAAGTCCGCCAAAGTATATTTCGCGACGGCGAGCACGACACCATCTGCGATCGATTAACTACCCCTCCTGTACCTGTTCGATCTGCTATCGCGTGAAGGGTCTGCTGTATGCGCTCCGCAGTAACCCCGTTCTCGGTAAGGGTAGGGATATATATTTCAAATCTGTGGGAAACACTGAAGATAGTACTTTATTGATCCCAATTTTGGAAATGTTTGCGTTGCAGCAGCATAAAACAACAATAGGACATCAGATCTTAAAATGGAAAATCAACTGGAGCAGAATGTCTTTGGTAGACGTCCAGAGATGTGCAGAATTGTGTTCTTGGCACAGATAACTGTTGGGTGTGTTTACAGGTGCGATACCACACCTAGTGATGTTAAGTTACTTTTACACGTGCTGCTGTATTCACACACTTAGTGCTGTTGTTTGCATAAATATGTATTAGGTAGCTTCCTTTTAGTGGATTTCTGATTCCAAAAATTCAAAAGTTATAAAGGTTTTATTGTGATATGCGCATTACCTACAGCGTAGTTGTTGGCAATTCAATTCTAAAGATATGGTACCTTGAAAAGTGCAACATACTTAAGACATAAAAAGGAAAATAGTGCAAGATCTCCTGCTGCAGATGCTCTCCCACATCCTGGATCCCTACCCTTACTGAAAAGACAGATGCACTGCAACACGACACATACTTGCGAGAAAGGTTTTTTTTGTACGCCCGTCCTCTGTTTTGTTGTATTTCTAATACCACTCATACTTCTGTCAGACTTAGCTTAGGAGCTGTTCTTAAAAACATTTCATGTTGCTAATTCCCCCAGCAAAAAAACCCTCCAATTAGTGAAGTGCAGTCACAGCTCAGCATGTCAAAACACAGTCTTACATGTGGTGACAGGAAGAACTTAGCGGCTGGCCTGACACTGTTTCTTATCCCCGTCACAGCTGAATTCCCGACACCACCAAAGAGGAGGGGGGTGGGGGGGGAGCAGAAAACACTTTCAGTGAAAGGATTGTACAGTCCCATGTCATATTCACTGCACACTGCACTCTATAATTGAAATCACCATGTCCCAGCTGTGTTCTCAAGTTGAGGGATGGAAATAAAAGGCACATATAACACAAACGGGAAAAAACTAAACTCTTCTTGGTATTCCAACTGAGTGGACAACAGAAAAATGAAGTCATGTGGCAAGAAAATCCTTTAGAGGGTTATTGCTCCACAGAGAGTAGATAGCGTACGCATTGGTGCTTTCTAAAGAGCTAAGAGAAAAGTCTTTGTTTGTGTTGCAGCAGCTAAAAGAATGTTGAAGACGTACGGCATACCAAATGGATTACCTCATGCGTCTTGATATTATCCGGATGCTGGTAGTGAAAATCTATTGTGCAAGACAAAAATAAATCAGATTTGCTCTCGTTACCAGATCAAATTAGCCTAATAACCAGGGCTGCACATAACTGGTGCGAAGGTGCGCATACGCACCCCCCGCCAAAAAAGAGCACCGGATCAAAAAAGGCGCATTTGCGCACCAACATTGAGAGAAAGAGAGAGAGAAAAGAGGGATGGAAAAGAGAGAAGAGAGAGATATTTGCGAGTTGCATAAGAACTGGTAAGATAGCAGGGTTTCCCACACATAGACTTTACTTGGGCGGGCCGCCCAGGTATATTAACGGCCGCCAAAGTATAATTCGCGAACTATTTAGGTTTAATTGTTTTAATCCGTCCGCGAGCACCACGGCATCTGAAATCCCTCAATCTACCCCTCGCTATCGCGTGAAGGGTCTGCTTTATGCGCTCCGCACAGCCTGCTGCGTGCTCACTAGCGCACCTCCCCCCCGTTCATAAAGTCAAGTAGGCTACCCCTCAAAAGGTCCGGTTTATTTCATTTTAAGGATGCGCACCAAGCAACATCTCCAGGTGCTCCTTTGAGAACCAGGGCAAAAAAGTTATGTGCACCCCTGCTAATAACAAGCTTAACATGAAGATCAGAAATCTATTTGGTATTTGGTCAGGTATGTGGCAGAGTCCTGCACGGGTCTGATTTTCAAGACCCGCTCCCGCCCCGCGACGTGCAATACCGAACCCGCCCCGCTAACCGCACATATTGCCAATTAGTTCCGCAACCCGACCCGACCCGTCGGCACAAGATCCGCAACCCGACCCGAACCCGCATATACTGTATATGAGCAGTGAAAACGTGCAATTATTAACACACGCAGTTGCATATTTGTCTCAAAAAGCGTGGGATGTTGGTTCTTTTCTCCATCTAGGATGACACCAAAAGCCTCCCAGACGTTGGATTTCGCTCTTGAGGAAGTGTTAAACTAAATTATTATTATTTTAATATATGTATTATGCAAAACCCGCGACCCAACCCGCATCATCTTTGTTTTACCCAGAACCGAACCCGGAAAAAAGCGTTTGAAAAAATACCACCCGCGAATCACCTTTTTTGCGCCCGACCCGATGCAGGACTCTGGTATGTGGATGCATGTCAGGAACGTTGAATTTGACTCCAGCAGATCTTTGTCTATCTACTAGGGATGTAACGATACCAAAAACTCACGGTACGATAATATCGCGATATTGAAAAATAAAGGGAAAAAAAGTGAATCCTTTTTTTTTCCTTTATTAAATAATACATCTGATTTGTACAGGATTTTAGTAGGATAGTAGTATTTTAAAGTGTCAACAATATAATAATCAGACCCTGCAATAGAATACATCAAGTTTCACTTTAGTTTTTCAAGTAACTCAACTCTAACTCACTAAGTCACTCAC
>CALSBZ010046620.1:461354-504304 GCA_943591055.1 Gobionotothen gibberifrons
CACGTGCACGGTTGTGGCATGACCACCAAAACAGAAAGATATGGACACAAGATGTGTGCAAAAGTATTTCGTTTCCTATCCATGTGAACATGATTTAAGTGGGGGGGGACCTAACCTCCTCTAGGGAGGTCTGGGGGCATGCACCCCCGGGAATATATATATTTTTATTTTGAAGTTAAAAGCATCAATCTGGTGCACTTTGAGAGCAAAATGAATAGGTCTATGGATACATCTCTCAACACCCATATGAAACGGAACTGTAAGCAGATTTTCTTTTTCTTTATGGATATTTTACAAATCACTCCCCTTTCAAACTGTATTCTTGTTTATTAATAACAACTTTTATTATGTCATATAGTATTTCATACCTGTTTACTATATTCTCTTATTTTTTTATAACTATAAGGATCATATAAAGATATGCCTCACTGCACATGTAGGTGGTTGTAGAAAAAGCTTCTTATATTCGTTAGCATAGCTAGCTAACCAGATGCTAATAACAACAAAGTTATTGACTGTATGATCAGTATGACAGATGAGCAGATCGCCACTGGGCTTACAACTAAAGACACAGCCACGCAAAAACTGCGGCATGTGTACAGCTCCTTATGGGTATGACTACTGCAATTTTTGAAGTCCCGGAGCGCCGTTCCGGTGCTCTCCGGCAGAACTACATCCCTGTCAGACGAGACATATACCACGTGATGACACGTTAGGCTCGTGTTGTGTTCAAGGACCCTGACCTTGGCCAGGAAAAACAGGCACTCGCTTGTTTAATTTTTTTGCGGTCTAGATTTCTTAAATCTTTTTTTTGCGTGTGTTTATAAATTACCTCGAGGGCCGTATCAAATGGTCTCGCGGTCCGTATACGGCCCGGAGGCCAGAGGTTCCCCAACCCTGGTCTACACACTCAACCAAATTACATACCATCAGTAAGGAAAAAGAGTAAGAATGTACTTGTCAAAGAAAGAAAATACACATGTAAATGATCAATTTAATGAAGGCCTAATTCCATATGGCTGCTGTGAATGGCTGCTCACTGTCACCGACATTAGAATATTGTAATAGAAAATAGCCATCGTAAGTGTTAAAGTAACACAAGCGTCAACATATCTGCTGTAAGAAAGGGCAATTGAAGAGAGAGAAAAAGCTAATTGCGCTAACAAGCCTGCTAACCCACAGCTAACTGTTGTAGCTCGGCTTGCTAATGTGCTAGCTTTTTAGCTTGGTTGTTCAAGGTAAAGATACGTTTGTTCATGAGTCTTATTTGTATCAACGACTTTTGTCTCATAACCCGTCCGTTAAATATTTGTCTTTTGCAGAGCAGGTTAAATAAAACTGGATGGAGCAACACTGCTAATAAGCTGTTAGCCTCCACCGTCTTGGAGTGCTGCCAAGACGCCTTGCTATGGGTCAATGGTGCAGATAGTATGTCTGTCAAAACTCATAGAGCCGATTCCTTTAAAATTAGATCCTTTCTCTCAGAGAGACTTTTTGCCATTGTGAAAAGGGACATGTTGTTGTTAGTTCTGAAAACTGTTTCATAAAGCTTGGATTACTTAAACACATACGATAGAATGAGTTAATAATATTATATATGTGTGTCCTTTATGTAGATAAAGTTATTTGTTGTGTTAATAAAGAAAGTAAATGAGGGCTAAGACTGAGATGTGTGATGCATGCAGAGTAAATTATGGATCCATCCCATGGTAAATGTGGCTGCCACAAATTATGAAGGTATCATTTATTTAAATACAGTGCAGCTATACTTACATACAAGTTATATTTAATTTGGGCTTCTATGTTCTTTATGTTCGGTCGAAGTCGTCCATGCTCACACAGAGAACTGTACTATATGCACTGTTTTTTATTTGAGAATTAAATACTAATAGATGTCAATTGTCTCTCAACAGTCCAAAAGCTACATGTGCAGCAGCCAGGGGATTGTGCTGTGCTTCACCATGGATTTTGGATCAGGCTTCACCTGCTCAGAAAGTTCTTCAAAGGTGAAGTGTTACTAAGTTCAATTCAATTCTTGTGAACAACTTGTTCTGTGCCGTTCTTCCCTTAATAGCTTCTGAGACTGCAATTTGACTTCTTTCCTATACACTTCTCCTTTCTCTCTTAGGCTTCCATTGTATTTGATAATATTTATTTTTAAATAACCCTCACATTTCCATGATAAATGTCTCAAATGTCACTTATTCTGCACAATGGACTTTAGAGAACAATGTGAACAATCACTATATCTTAGAGAAGGGTATGCTATTGTTAATAATGGTACATTTTGAGTGTATTTTTATATTTATCGATTAATCGTTCTCACTGCAAGAACGTTACAGCACTGATTTCATAAAGTACTTATTTTGTTATTAATGAAATTTCCTCAAAGTATTGCACATCGGAATGTCTCTCAGTAGCCTTTTTATGTTGTGCTCATTATAAAAATCCCTGTGCGGCTGCTGCGTTTTTATAATCCTCCTCTTTCCGTTGTAGACCGCACTGTGGCGATATAAGTTCTCTCAACTTAAAGGCTCCTCTGATGATGGGAAAACCAGGGTGAAACTGCTTTTCAAGAATGCTGAAAGCAACCAAATAGAGATGAAGGTAATCCTTTTTTTAACATCAAAGGTACTGTAAAACAATGACCCGTTGCAATTTTTTTTTTTATCACCAATTATTGCTCACCTTTAACAATGAGCTAACGGACGTATTTCTTGGTGTAATAAATTAGGTTTCCCAAGATGTTTTAAAGGATTACATTACTTTAGATGTCATTCAGCTTACTTTTTTTTTTTTTTTAAACGACTTGCATACACTTCAACACCGTAGAAATTCCTATGAAGCAATTTGGGGTTAAGTGTCTTTCCCGAGGGCAATTGGACCTGTTGACCGCAGGGACTGGGGATCGAACCCCTGACCATCTTACTGGTTGACGCCCATTACCCCCTGAACCACCCTAGCTACCCTAGCCTACCCTGCTTTACCTACTTAACCTACAAAATGACCATTTGTATATCAATATGAATACCGGGAATCTTTTATGAAACCTGTATTATTTTTGCATGACTGAAGTAAAAATATTTTTTTAAACAAAGAAAATAGTAAGTACGATATTAAGTTAGAAGTTTTACAACAGCAAAACGTTATCATTTGTACAGTAGTACACAAACATTCTCAGGCTTGTCCATGAACACTATTTCTAGAATAATGAGACCATTATCAAGATGAGACATGATTACAATGTTGATTGAGTTTTGCTGTTTTTAGTGAACATTTAAAGATGCCCTATTATGCTTTAGGGTTTTTTTCCTTTCCTGTACTGTGTTATATCGTTTTTTTTGCATGTAAATGGTCTGCAAAGACTCAAATTAGCGCTCTAACACATTGTACGTGATAGGCTAAGGGGCTGAACATCACAACAGAGCCGGCCAGCTAACCAATCAGAGCAGACTGGGCTCTGGTTTCAGACAGAGGGTGAAACGAGGTGCTGCAGCACAGGCAGGATGAGAAAAATAAGGCATGGAAACTTGTCAAATGAAAGGTCCCAAATACAAATATTAACCTGAAAATGAGCATAATAGGGCCCGTTTAAGTTTCCTTCAAAAATTCAAGGTAACTCCGGGTAGACATTTATATACAAATGTTCATTTTGTAAGTCAAGCATTTGTTAAGTCTGACTCTGAATATGTTGTTATTCAAAGTATGAACATAATATACTAATTGTAATCTGTCCTTATGTTGCAGGAACTAGAGTTTGCCAATCTGACGGCCGTCCTTCACTGTATTCATTCTTTTATCGCTGCCAAAGTGGCCTCCATGGACCCTCTCTTTATGTGCAGTCAAAGCTTCCCTGGAAATTACATAAACAGTTAAAGACTTATCCTCATTGTCATGTGCAACTGTGGCAAACCAGAAGTATTTTATGCACAGAGCCAATTAATATGTATATCTTGTTCTTGCTATTTTTGTATGAACTACTTCAAAAAAGAGTATTTATAAATGACTGTATAGGTAGATAATAGGCGCTTTCACACCGGAGTACTTATCCCCGTACTTTTCCCTTTTAGTTCCGATAGTTCCTGGGATTTTGCGTTCACACCAAAAAGAGAACTTAGTTCATGAGACCTTTTCCCCCCTTTTCAGTCCCTGCTAGAGAGCAGGTACTTTCCTGGGGAGAAAAAAGTTCCAATTTCTGATTGGCTGGGCGAATTGCAAACCATGCCCCGTAAAACTCTGAAAGGTTTTGTGAAGCCGCCATTGTATTTGCTGGCATTAGCATTATTAGCATTAGCATTAGCCCCGCGCACCAACGGAGAGAGAATAATTTATGGCAACACAAAATAAAACATGGAGATGAGGAGGTGTCGGCTCGGATCTGCTCTTTAGTTCCATGGGGGAACTAAGTGCTGGGAACTAAGTGCTGGGAACTAAGTACGGCGAAGTACTTGGTGTGAAAGCGGCTTATGTATACATTAATGATGGAAGGAACATTTAATTTTTGATCCAAACGTATTCACAGTTCTTCCATTTATTTAAATATCTTTTCTTTCATTACATAAAGGATTGGAGGTTACATTGAGGTTAAATTGAAAGTAGCACATGCTAACAGATGACCTGTAACTGCCATACATTTGAAAGCAGGATACAGATCACCCAACATAGCAACTGCCTCTTTTTTTTGCATTTAAAGGTCCCATGTCATGGCCATTTCTACTAATCATAATTCCATTGTTGAGGTATACTAAAATAGATTTATATTGTGCAATTTTCCAAACTCACATTGGTTTCTCATACAGCATCTCTGTATAGTATGTGTATTCACTCTCTGTCCTAAACGGCTTGTTGGAGCGAGACACAGCGAAACCCAGCCCGAAACCAGCCCTCACATCCAGACTCACAGCCTCGCCGCATCCTGCCGTCTCAGGCGGAGAAATCGGCGGAGCTGCAGCTGAGAAAAGATTGCGTGTGTGTGTGTGAGGAAGTCCGCGGATTGGTCCAGGGACGTAACGTAACTATACCCAAATACGTCACTATACCCAAGAAGAAAACAATGGAAAAAGAGAAATCTCCAACGAGGCGTTCTGGGGCAGCATAGACAGGTATTTTCTGTGAGTTTTACTCGCTACAGTGTGTACTTTGAGGGTTTGTGACTCTGCAGACCGTTTACATGCATAAAAAGCTACATAACACACAAGGGGACGGGTAATAACCAGAAAAGCATGACATGGGACCTTTAAATTAATCTGATGCTGTCTTACTGTCAAGTGGGATTTCACATTTGTCCCACCTTTGAAAGTATTTTCTCCTATTCTAATTCACACTTAATGGTAATGAATAGCTAACGGTTTTGTTATGTCTGCGAGCATAAACACCTTACAATATAATGCAGTCTGATAAGCCTCCAAATAGCCAGTGAATTGAATCAACACATCTCATATAGTTTTAACATAAGGCAGAAATGAGCTGCAGGGCTAATTTATTGTATTATGTTTGTGCTATTGTGACAATATTTAGTATTTAATAAAGGCAACCTTTTCTGAGCTCTCTGACCATTTCAGTGAAACGTGGCGTTTAAGCTTCAACGTTTTGTTAAAGACCCACTTTTATTAACTCATAGTCTAATACAGTGAACATACTGTATGTCCTAAGTTGCTTTATGTAATGGTTTTAGTGTGAAAATGCATATTTTTGCTGTGTTTTCAATAAATTGTTCATAAAGCACAACTGCCTGTGACTTCTTTTACAGGGGGATATAACTTTAGCCCTGACATTAAATGAATAAACTTCTGTGTAACATATTGAATAACATTATCCCAATCTGTACGTAACATTAGCTTACGGTTCATTTTTTAAATAATAGCCTGAAATTGCTTTTTTGGCTTCATCGTTTGTAGGAGCTTTGTAATTAACTATTTATTGGATGGACACAAGGCCTTTCTGCTTTGTTGTCACATTAAAGTTGCCACAAAAGCAGAGATTCAGCACGACCCTTTGTAAGTAAAACCACAATATGTTGTTTTTACACTTTTGTTTTAAACATAAATTAAACCAGACATTAGCTTCAAGGATGGCTGGTGGGCAGATATTTTACCCTGGGACAGGACCAGGCTTGGCCCTCCGGCCTTTATGCTCGGCTTAATAACTGTCTCTTGACTGTACATTCATATTTGATTGACGGATTTGGTCTTGATCCTTGATGTAACCTTCTGCATGAATCAGCATATTCCCCAAAATGTCACACTTGTCCTTGCCTTGTTTGTCCAATGGGTAGCTAAATCTAAACTGCTGATGAAAAACATGTAATGGTAGTCAAGGCAATTATTAAAAAGAAAACTCAGGACACATTAAGCATGATGTTTATTTAATTTTCACTTTAAAAATCCTGCTTTTGGTGTGATTTTCCTTTGAAAAAAAGAGAGGAAAGAGAGGAGACCCGTCTGAGAAGCATTTTATGTTACGCATTCAAAGTTAAAATCTACATTTATTCAAAATAAAAATAATTGAGAGTTGCGAAGTATTCAGCTGAGTGCCATTGTCAGTGGCAATTCATTTCCATGCGTCAAGCAAAACAAAAGCCCTAAGGTAATAAAGGTAGGAGGTTAGACGAAGCTCAAAGGATTGGTAATGACAGTAGATCTGATAAACCTGTCTTATGGGTCCATCACTCTTCATGTTTTGGCACTGCTTCTTTTGGATTGTTGTGCACCATTGACTTAAGTATGGCACCACTTGGTTGCAACTTATAGGTACCTGCCCTATTGTTTTTGTCAAACTTTAGGAACCTTAACCCTCCTTGGTTATTTTTCCATTGTGTGGGCCAAATGTTATCTTATTTTAGTCATTAGGGCATTATATGAAGGAGGAAGCACACGACTGACACAACACTATTCATTAAAACTAGGGAGTGTTATTCTGTATCATTAAGTATCATTTGGTCGATTGTAATGTTAATGCAAAGCTGACATTTGTATTACTGTTATGTATTGTCATTAAGTGTAATTTAGTCAATTGTGATGCTGAATGTAAACCTGATTTAGTTTGAGATGTCTTTGTCATGACAAATTGGCATTAACATGCTACAACAGGCCACATTGTCAAACTTAAATAAACGTTTTGTGTACTTATGTGTTAACATTACATACAACCGTAATAACTGCAGGATTGGATATTCCATTAAGATGTTAAATGTTACATGGCCAGTTTGATAACAGGAATGGCCGGGAGAGAATAAATGGACAGAAGGCTTTACTTGTTGCTAAAGTAACTGCTAACAGTATTTGCAGTTCTCTAGTTATCTTGGTTATCCGTGCAGCTAGTGGCCATTTTAGCTGACCAGGCTCCGATGGTATAAAACCTAATGTTATCTTTATGGCAAGACAATATTGTAGCACTGTAATAAAGGTCAAGGTGCCACAGTATCTATGTATCTGCCGTTAGCTAGTTAGCTTGGTTATCCTTGCAGCTAGCAGCCATTTTAGCTTTAGCCAGGACCGGGGTTTTATTAAACTAAATGTCATCTTTATGACAAGTCACAATTTTTCCAATACAACAAAGGTCAATGTTACTTACTACTTACTTGTGCCATCAATATGACTAGTCAAAAATTATACCACTGTAGTAAAGTTAATGATTTGTATTATTATAAGGATGTAAAAACCAAGCAGATTTTAATATGATGCTCACACCTTAAGCTAACTGGTTTATTTAAATGTGATAGTCAGGCTATACATCTCTATATTGCCGGTGTCATGCCAAGCTGTTCTTATAAAGAGATCTCCAATAATGTCAACTTTGCATTAAAAATGACTGTGTGACACTTAATGACAACATTAATAAACATTCTTAAAAAGGTTCATGACAGTTCTCATGTCAATCTATTAGTCACTGTTAACAATAAACTGTTACCATAATACCTACAAGGCCTGATTCTGTGACCATTTATCACTGAGCTGATCTTAATCTGCTTGTACCATTGATATCAAATCAAATCAAGTTTTATTTATATAGCACATTTATAAGCGATTTTTTGGTCGAGCCAAAGTGCTGTACATAATAAAAATAGCCTACAGTAGGGACACGTTGCAGCAAGTACAACAGCACAGATTGTTCAGAGTATCAATATGAGAAAAACTACACCCTCTGTCCTTAGACCCTCACATCGTACAAGGAAAAACTTCCGCGCAAAACCCACAGTTTTAAAGGGGATAAAAAATGGGAGAAACCTCAGGGAGAGCAACAGAGGAGGGATCCCTCTCCCAGGACGGACAGACGTGCAAGAAATGCGATGTGTAAATCGAAGAGATAATACATTTTACAGACTATAGACCGAGTGTTTAGGAAATGCGTGTGTCTGTAATAAGAAGATGAATCCACGAAGATGTCAGCCACAATCCTGTGGAAGCCATCAGGGAAGCAGCACGACACGACCCAGGCAGGACCGCAGCGATAGGTTCAGCCACAACCCGAAAGTCCACGACTTAGTCCAGAGCTCAGGATAGAGGATCAAGGGCACAGGACTACTGCAAGACGATCAGCCTCGACTCCGGAACCCGGCGTAGATATAGATAAGAAAAAACAAGAAAAAGAGATTTGGCTGGGTTAATCTGAAACAAGAGAATACACAGACACAGACAGAGAGGGAAAGGTCATTGGATAAAAGTTATTCTTGATAACCCTCAAGAAAGATCTCCTGAACCTCCCCACGCAATCTATCAAGTCTGACCCCTCAAGTGTACAAGTGAATTTAGAATAGTTTTTCTTCTCTTATATGAGAAACAAGGGTATGAAAAGAAAAGCCAGAAACAGAGGAAGGGAGGCACAACGTAGCTACGTACATGCACTCCCCGTAAATGTTAAAACGAGTCAGACGTGAAGAAATAAAAAGCCAGAAACTGTAATGAAAAGGCACCACTTAAAGAAAAGTACTGGGGAACAAAAAAGGACAGGAGGAAAGGCCCAACAAGTCAACGTAAACACACTCTCCTAGAATAGTTCAAAGTAAACGGGGTAGGAAGAATATAGTAGGAAACAGAGCTGAAAAGGCGTCCAAGAACGCTTTCCCTCTAGTTCAGGGTGCAAATGTAGGATAAGAAACAGAGATAGGGAGCACAACAACCTATCTCTTCGTCAGAATGCACTCCCCCGCCTGTCTAAGCGACTCTGTACCCCATCCCCCTCTGCCAGACCTTAGATCGGCAGAGGGAGACGGGGAGGGACAAGCCCCAAGGGGGGGATTTGGGTTCAAAATAAACCCTGCAGAGATCCAAAAATGGATAAAGAAGTAATTTACATGGTGAAATATAAGGTACTATATTTTAAGTAATCATATCTACTATTCCTATATTCGAATAATATTAAACAAAAGCCAGAGAAAAAAAATGAGTTTTAAGTGTTGATTTAAAAAAAAACAGGGTCTGGGCAGACCTCACATGGAGGGGCAAAGTATTCCAGAGCCTAGGGCCAGCCGCTGCAAAAGCTTGATGCCCTCGGGTTTTAAGCCTAGTCTTAGGCACTATCAACAACAGCTGGTCAGCCGACCTTAAGGCTCTGCCTGGGGTGTAGCGATGGAGAAGTTCGGCTATATAGGCAGGAGCCAGCCCGTTTAGGGCTTTGAAAACGAATAAAAGGAGTTTAAAATCTATTCTGAACCGAACTGGAAGCCAGTGCAATGAAGCCAGAATTGGGGTAATATGGTCACGCTTTTTATGGCCAGTAATCCTTTTTAAGATTACACTTTACAACATAATATGCTGAATATTCAACTTACTTACTTACCGATGTTTCCTATGTTAAAGCCACAACCTGGTTGACCTAAAGTTGGATCACACATAGCCAAATACAAAGACAGATGGTAAATTAGTTGTTTATCTTGACACGACACTAAATGGATAAACATTTAAACATAGTTTAAAACAAAAAAAGCAACCATTTCAAATCCTTACCTTATTTAAAAGTGTTTTTGGATCAGACACTCTCACAGACAGTGGGTAGCGGTGTAATGGCGGCTGCAGCAAATCTTGAAGTCACCTTGCTTTGTACGTCACGTGGTCATGTGACATGCTTTGAAAATAACGATTTAGGTTAAATATTGTTTTTAAGTTATTTCAGGGGGGATGTGTTTTGCTTCTGGGCAAACGGAAAAAATCATGTCCAAAACGGAAACCGCTGTAGTACATATGCCAGGCCTGTAAGTGGCGCTGTAGTCTGCCACAAAAGCAGCAAAGAAGACTTCCCGCGCATGGTTGCCCCTCTTTTTCTCCCTCCCCGAGGCAAGCGTTTGCGCCTCCTGCTTTAAAACAAATGAATAATGACTCTATATAATCATACGCAAGGGATAATGTGCAGCGAATAACACCTTCTTGCCGATCTAGATCCCTCTTTTCCCCATAATGACCAAGTCGCTGCACATTATCCCGCTTATTACATGGCCACATTCTCAACAAAGTAACGATATGACTCCCAATATTAATTGAAATGCTTTTATGGATTTAGAAAATGATTTTATTGATTTAAAAAATGGTTGTATTGATTTAAATTGACATGCATCCGCTAAGAAAAATAGTCCGTTGTTACTGTTTTGAACTAACGTAGCAATGGCAGGAACTGCTTCGATAGCGTTTTTGAGGAGCTTTTTGATAACAGATTTGAAAACATCGTTGCTTGCTTTAAAAGTAGCACAATTCATTATGTCAAACCCTGCAAAGTATCTACAGTAGATATCCCTGCCCTAATGCCAAAGTAACTGGCAACTGAATATGTGTCGCCGTTTGATGTCTATGTCTGGACCGCTGCGTAAAAAGGAGGGTTTCTGGCCCATTACTTCTCCTCTTACTTCTATACGAATAAAACACGGAGGACGGAGATCTCTTTTTCTCCCCCTCTTCTCCCCGCTGCAGCCTAGCAGCTGATCTCAGAGCACGCTCCCCTCTCCTGCAGGGGGGCGTGGTCAGCTGCAGCCCCCTGCAAAAACAGCGCTGGAAAGAGCCAATAGAGCGAAATGAGGCATGGCTAAAATGCAGGATCTGTTTGGTATTTTGAAAAAAAAACTATATTTATATACTTTATATAGGTATGGCCCTACAATATATTGTTCAAATATAGCATGATATGTCCCCTTTAAAATAAAAATAAATCTATATTGATTCTGAATTGTCTACATCCAACTCACAGGTTTATCTTTGCTTTGAGAAAAAAGATTATTAATTTACCCCTTTTTAGAAGGGAAGCTATAGTCAATTGTTCTGGGAATGTCATTTTCGAGCCTGAGGCCTGAAAAACAGGCTCGGGGCTCAACTGGTTAAGAAGCAGTTTCGGCGCGTAGTATAAGAAATGTGCAGGATTTGACAGTTTAATGGTGGAGGTATACACACATATTGATAGATGTCTTGTAATGCACTGTTGAGGAACCTGTGACCCAAGTTTTTCATTCATTGCATAACTACACCGTAGTTGTGTATATGATATGTCAATAAACCTTTGAAAATCTTGAAATTTTGAAAGGGATGTGCAAAATAGCCATTATATACAGTTTTTGATGAACGATTCGAGAATAACGAGCAATGAATATGCTTTATAGGGATCTGCAGATACATCTTCCCAAGCACCCACTATCAAATATCTCGCCTGATTGTTGGCACTTGACAATCACCTTCCCTGAATTTTACTCCGGTGTAAATAAAGTCTGATTTAAGGGTTGTTTATATTTCACACGATTGATCCAAATCTGTAAAGTAACTAAAATAAATGTAGTGGAGTAAAAATACCAGGTTAACCTTAAAGAAAGCCCGGATTACAAAAGACCCCCATCCCCCCCAGCCACAAACTGTTCGGTTTGCAGGAGGTACCGCAGCATCAGGACTAAAACCACCAGACTCAGGGACAGTTTCAGGACTAAAACCACCAGACTCAGGGACAGTTTCATCCCACAGGCCAGAAGACTATTAAACACCTGCACTTTTGAAACAACATCCATAACATTCATCTGGCTGCTACTTAGAAATGATTGATCTAATATATCATATTCCAATCACTTGTATATAGACTCTTATTGCACTATTTCACTATTTTTCGTTTTGTATTTACTTGCACTATTTTTTCTGTTTATCTGTGTTATTGTGTTGCACTGTTGGAGGAGCCTGTGACCTAATATTTTCATCGTCACAACTACACTGTAGCTATGTACGCATGACCAATAAAAGCCTTGAACCTTGAGTAGAATTACAAAGTAACAATAAATTGCTTGTTTTACATGCTGCTGTAACAAAAACATTTGGTGGGGGTGGACTAGTTCGAATCATGTTTTGGATAGTGTGCCGTCGATGGGCTTCATTCCATTTCAAAGTGCTGTTTGACGCTCGGCGTAAACTTGGCGCACTGCCACTCCAACATCCAATCACAGAGCTTGAGCACTAATCACAGGGTTTGTCAAGCAAAGCACATGGTGTAGTCCCAAACGATAGCTGAGGATCATGGTAGTGTAGTGTCTTCGGCCATCCTAAACTCCGGAAAAATATTTGTTTCTCCGAATCGAAGGAGAAAAACACAAAGGCATTGTACACAATTTAAACCAATCAATGCTGTGTAATCAACAAGGATAATCTGGTGTTTTTGAGTTGATGAGTAGCAGATATCACTGTAACATCAATTGACAGTAAGGAGAATACTTACTTCCGGGTGTAAAATTCTCCGTTATCCAATGGGAATGGACGCTCACATTGCCTTTAACTGCCGCCGACATGGACGGATGCGGTGCTTCCCTGAGCGTCAAATACCGCTGCCGATGGGAATACATTGCAATCAGTTGAAAGCTCTTTGCGTCTGTTTATGAAGCTGAAGGAGACTCGGTGCGTCACAACTGCACGCCAAAGGACCCTGACCAAGCGTCGCTACTGGACGATCAGGGAGTGAGACTGTGTTGGACCTTGCATGGCAGAGAACACTGGTCCAGCCCTCACTCTTATCAGCTATGGGTCGACCATGTCATCTGATCTGACACAAGGATAGATATAGAACATAAAGTATATTTAAAAGATACCTAACATGAGATGGATAGTGAGAATATGTATAAACTCCAAGGTTTCAATGTATTTGAATAATTGATATACCAAGAGATATAAGAAAGCACCATCTTTATAATGGTCTGCCTGACTGAGCACATAACGTTTGGCTATATAGCATAAGTTTTTCTTTATATGTCACATGCTTCATTCTCTACAAACTCTTGGATTCATTTGTTAAAATATTTGTCTGAAACCAGGCTCCGTGACAGTAACAGTGTTCAGAGAGCTGCTGAAGTCACACACACACAGCATCATCAAGTTGCATCAGCACTATGTCAAGCATGAATTTCAAGAACACTGCTCAGCTGTTAATGGGCCGTGAATCTGGCTCTCTGGTGACCCTGAACGCTAACTGAAGTATTTGTGACAAGAAGAAGTTTCCAGGGTGACTTCAGGTCTGCTGCATTGGCTTTTCTCTAAGTAATCCCCACAGTGTGTTGCTTAAATTCAGAAAATATGCTTGGAGGATGGAGGAACAGCAGAAGAAGGCAGAACAACAAACCTATCAACAGAATGCTGCAGCTAAAACTGTGGTCTTTTGTTTGAACAACTCTGTCTTTGAAATAAAGCGTGAAGTGTAACAACAGTGGGATTTTATGCAAAAACATTTAATTCCCTTTGAATTTGGCTGATGTCTAAAATAATTATATCCAATGTCTTTTCTGAATCACTTTTCTTTGAATATTAAACAAACATTACAGGGTCAAGGAAAGATGCAAAGCGGAATTCATGAGGATTTAGGAAAAAAATATTCTGCTGCGACCTGATGTAGAAAATTCAACACAGTGACAAACTCAATGCTGTAGCATGTGTGTACAGAAGAAAAATACGTTTCTATATCCATAGTAAACGGTTAAAGAGATCCGGATAGTCTAAAATGTAAGGAAAAGTCAAGCTGTGTTGCAACTTCTGCTTTAATTAAGTCAAAGTGAATTGAAATGAGAAATGATTTGCCGCCTATTAACATATAAACCCAGGATTGTATTGACTCGTAAGCAACCAAGCAGAACATGCAAGATGTATTCCTACTTTATCTACTCTTAATATAATTAAATGAACACATCTGAGAACAAAAGGGCATGGGAATAAAACGGCCCATTACTGAGAAAATAAAAATAATATCTTAGAGAGCTGTAGCTACTGTAACTGACTGATAGAAAGGGGTTAGCACGTTGGCTAGTTGCAGCAGATCACCAACCAGCAGTACAAGAACAAGTACAAAACAGGCCTTCTCGGTTTATGGTTAATCTTAAAAATGTAAGATTAAGTTATAGCATATCTGCTTCAAATCACTTGGGGTTTCTTGTACCTTGACAGTAAACTAAAATTGATATTGAAGTAGTTGAAAAAAAGAAAGTAAGTGCCCGAGCTGGTACTATTTCTGTTACATCTTTTGTATTCATAATAAGGGAATACAGTTACTTTAAAAAATGTAATTCAAAAAAAGTTCCTGTATTCTGTTACAGTTCCATAAAAAAGACATTAACAGATAACAGCTACATAAAAAAAGGCGATTTCAGCGATTTCAGTGTGATAATTAATTTAAATTGAAATATATTACGAAGCATATTCACACACTTTACAACACTTCCACTTTCACTACTTTCAGACCTCCTTTGTTAATGCATATTGTTAATGCATATGGACACATGATTTATAAAAATATATATATTATTTATGCTCTTAAATGTATCAAACTAAAACAGTCTGCTGTAGTTTCCTTCTTGTTAACAGATTAGTAGGTGGACACCTGATTTGTTAAAAAATACTGTACCCTCTTAATCCATTTATTGTAGTAAAAGCATATTCTCTGTCTTTGATTTTAATACGTTTTTTTGTGTGTATACTTTTAAGATGGAAGCTATATTCCTACTGTATGAATTTTCAAAATGTTATGGTATTAACTTTTTCTGGTGGATACTTATTTTACCAAAAGTAACTAAGTAATCAAGTCGCATTACTTTTATATTTTGATACTTTTAGTTTTAAATTAAGGCAATTTGTGACTGATGTCAGAACCACTGATCCAAAAAATTGGATTTAATCATTGGTTTAACGCTATGTCAATGTCAAATCCTATTTTAGTCAATAGATTGGGAGTCATTGCTTACTTACATTATTTCTATAGAAAAAAAGTGTGTTTTTTTAACCAGTCAACCAAGGACAAGGGCAATGCTGAATGTAAGAGAGGCTCTCGTGTGGGCTGGTTTTCTTAACCATTGCCATGGGCTCCCTGCTTTATCTGAATATAAAAGGAAACGTTGGGCAGTGAACACTGCACTTTGATAGGGCTTTAAATGTGAAAATCTTTAACGCTTGTACTGTAAAACTGCAGAGAAAAATTTGCATTTTATTTAAATATGAATTTCCTTATCATGCTGCTCTGCATCATTCTCCCAAGAGTTTCAACTGACGAAGCCACACATTTAAACGGTAAGTAAACAGTTTTGTCTTAAATCGATTTTTTAAAGCTAATTATCTGCATAAATTCAAGGATTAGAAAAATGACATAACCATGGAGATGTTTGCAAGATAGCCACCATTCTTATGTCTCATTGAGGATGTTTTTTTTATTGTATAGAAAATAAATGGAAAACAAATCATTAGCTGTAAAAAAAAAAAAAGTATGTTTTGCTAGCCATCAGATTTCCTACCAGGTGACAGTAATAATGCCTTGAATACAATAATATACAAACATGACATTTTCAACATTCTATACTAAAAATGTTTTTCTTATTTTCTAAATTAATATAATATTACTATTTTCATGATTTTTTTGAATATACCAAACTATAACAATTTGTCCTGATATATACAACATATATATATATATATATATGACTTGTTTAAGATATTAAGGACATACTACAGTATACTAGGACTTATTTTGATTATATTTTCAACATACTATACTATTAATGCTTATAATACTATACATATGTTCGGTACCACTTTACAATAAAACTTCCTTATAAAGGGTTTACGAATAGTTTGTAATTCATTTATTAATTAGGTTGTGAACACTTTATAAATCATTAATAAGCTTTTATAAGACATGAGATAAACAGGGCAACTGTGACCGGTTGCTTGCCAAATAGTGAGCCCACATTTATCTGTACTGCTAAGCCTTATATTTGCTACTTAGCTTACTTCGTCTTCTTCATCAGCCAGCATCCTTGGTATCTGTTGTTCACTGAGTTGATTCTCCCCCCATCCATTTTGATGTTTCTTGGCATCTCTTATGAACATTTATGAATAAGTTACTAACATTTATAACTGCCAAAAGGGAGTCTTATTGTAAAGTGTAAAACAAATCACCATTTATTGATGAGTCACTAACATTTATAACTACTGAAAGGGTGCGTTGTTTTTAAGTTTAATACACATGTCCATTTATGAATGAGCTATAACATTCAAGCTAACCTAATACACATTTTTCACAGGAAATGCAAAGTAAGATGCAACAGAACCAAGCAAAACATTGTATTCACACATGAAGGAAATTAGGACTGATACACATATTTAAACATAAAAGCTTTTCTCAGACATAAATGAAAGGCTAGGTAAGAAATAATGGTACTCAGACTGGAAAGGCTTTGTGTATATCCTTGAACAAGCGTCCAAGCAGTCCATCAGGGTGAGCAGAGCCAAGCCAAGATGACCATTCAAGAACCTTGAGGTGTTCCTCCAACAAACTCTCTGTACGGTTTCCTCTCAGTCTACGGTTATGTCCTTTGACGGTCGACCAAGCTCTTTCATTATGTTGGGTATGACTGCCGTCTGGGGGTTCACAAACCACCTGCTGTGGTTTATGGTGTAGTGGTTGTACCCCATGTTACTCAGCACTCTCCTGTATGCCCTCCACTCATCACTAATAATGCTACTTCCTGACTTAACATGCCGTCTAATCAGAGGGACAAGGTGGCATCTTGATCGTTCCTCCACTAGTTTCAACACTAGTCTCCGCCTTTTGTCTTTAACTTCCATCATTCCGAAGACCCATTTCTTCCTTCTCCAGGTATGTCCAAAGCTTCAATAATGAACTGCAGCTCAACCAACCATATTGTAATATCTAAGTAATCATCTTGAAATATGACATTATTATTTGTAATATACACACGTCTTATTGTGAGGTTAATTTCACATACACGACGCCGCTCTTCAACATTACTTTGACGTTAGCTTTTCTACATAATCGATCATAGCGAATTTAAATTAACCTTATCAAAGCATAAAGTTACCTACCTAATAAAATATCCCTCTAACTTACAAGGATGACCTTATTTTACCCACCTCAAACAGAAGCCGTTTGTTCTACAGTATTATCCAACTTAATGCTTAACATTTCTCTATCACGTTTTAACTTGGAGGCTACGATTAGCATCGTTAGCGCAGATGTAACTACCACTTGCATAAATGCTAACCCAAGCCTTAACATTCAATAACGTTAGCTGACTAAAAACACAAGCAGCACATAAATAAAGTATTCGAATTTCACTTACCGCAAAACCGCATTCATGCTCCTTCTGTTTTAACCGCAGAGCGAGTCACAATAGTCCGATATAAGCATGAAGAATAGTCCACAAGGCACCAGCACAACAAACACAGCCGAGTTCAAGTTATGTTCCCCGGATGAGCTGAGCAGGCAGAGTCCCTGTAGCATCACGGAGCTGCTAGCAGATCGCTGGACATACCTGTCACTCAATGTGACCACGCCCTAATGTATGCATAACTTTAAGGCATAATATAACTTAAACAAATTATAAATGGTAGTAACTCATTAATAAATGGTGATGTGTTTAACACTTTACAAGGCTCCCTTTTGGCAGTTATAAATGTTAGTAACTCGTAAATAAATGGTCATAAAGAGATGCCAAGAAACATCAAGATGGATGGGGGGGAGAATTAACTCAGTGAACAACAAATACCAAGGATTTTGGCTGATGAAGAAGACAAAGTAAGCTAGGTAGCCAATATAAGGCTTAGTCATCTTGCCAAATAGTGAGCCTGTGTTGATGCATGAAAACTATGTTAGAACTGGTTTATAAACGGTTCCTAATGATTAATAAAGTGTTTATATCATAATTCATAACCTAATTATAAACCCTTTATGAATCCTTTATAAGGGTAGTCTTATTGTAAAGTGGTACCAAATGTTCTTAATGACATTTCGACAAATCAAATCAAATCAAATCAGGTTTTATTTATAAAGCACATTTTAAAACGATTTTTGGTCGAGCCAAAGTGCTGTACATACAATAAAAATGCTTTACAATAAAAAGACTTTACAACAAATACAACAGCACAAATATAAAATAATACACAGGGAAATGTCAGGAGTCGTGCTCCGCTCTGACTAGAAGGCCAGAGAGAAGAAGTGAGTCTTTAGGGTTGATTTTTTTTTTAAAAACAGGGTCTGGGCCGACCTCACATGGAGGGGCAGAGTGTTCCAGAGCCTGGGGCCAGGCTCTATCACTCTTTTTCTTATTTGTTACCATATTTCCGCCTACTACTTTTTTTTTACCATACTATACTATCAATTGTATTCTAGTTTATGCTATAGTCATACTATACTAGGCCATTTAGTCATGATATTTTCGACATACTATACTTTTATTCAGGATATCTGCCATATACTATAACATGAGTTGTTATCTTAATTTTCAACATGCTTTGATAAACCTTTTTTTCTTACATTGTTCTTTTTTCATGATGTTTCCGAAATACTACACTATGATTTTATTCATGATACAATACTTTTACTTTTTATATTTATATTTTTTGATCAAACTTTTTTTGTTTTATACTATTGTTTTAGACTTTTAAATTATATTTTCGATATTATATACCATGTATTTTTCATAACATATTTTCAATATACTTTAGTTTAGCTGTTCAACATAATAGACTAGAGCTTTTTCCTATATTTTTTTGACATTCATATTATAGACTAATCCACATTTATTGGTGAAGATGAATATATTTGTTTCTACAATGTTAAGTAAAACAACACAATAGAGCTTCCAATATTCTGACCTAATGAACAATAACTTCAAAATGTTACAGTAATTTCAGTCCTGTACTTTGGTAAATGTATATCCTATCCAACACTTTACAGAATATATTGCAGTCACAGATGTTCATGCTGTTATTTTGTGACACTTCCAGCCACATCTTTGAGAGAACTGCTTATCTCGTCATTTCAAGAAAGCCAGCGAATGCTACATGAAGCCTCTCTCCACTCCAGACAAAGGTGATGAATCATAAAATGACTTTTTAAAGTTTCAACTGAAACAGTATGTATTCAGCAGGGGACAGACAAAAAAAACCTTTCTTTTATCTGTCCATTTCCAGACGAAGCTCAGCCTCCTCTTCCATGCATGTGTCTCCATTCCTTCGGCAAACGGAGCCCGAGACCCTGGAAAATTCCCGAGCTGCAGAGCTTTTTCAAACAACACTGCACGTCCTCGACAACAGAGCGAGACAGAGATATAAGAGGGATGTCATGGCACCAGGTAGAGTTGATTTATTATTTAAAATCTAGTTTAAGAGAAAGGCACCATAGTCAAAACAACACCTATTGCGATTGGTCCTAATTGGTCCATTACCATTATTCATACCAATATAACAGATTACCAAAAATGGGATAATTCAAACCATGCCTGCAAAGATTCCATCCTTTATGAAGGAAATGACCATTAAACGGAGGAGCTTTTCCAATTACAGTGTGTGTCTTTCAGGTTAGCAAGATTCAATTTGAAGTTTTCTAGTTTCACCTTCTACTTATTTATAGACACATTCATATTTCAAGCTTTTGGAATACCTATGATGTAAATGTATTTTCTTTTTAATTTACACATGACATCTATTGCACGTCTGTCTGATAGGGATCCTCCTCTGTTGCTCTCCCTGAGGTTTCTTCCATTTTTCCCCATTAACTGTTGGGTTTTTGGAAGTTTTTCCCTGTCAAATGTGAGCGTCCAAGGACAAAGGGTGTTGTATTCATATTCTGTACAAACTTTAAAGTCCACTGAGACAAATGTAAAAATCTGTGATACTGGGCTATATATAAATAAACTTGAATTGAAACTTTGCTCCGTCACAATGCTAGGACTGCTCTCACGGGAAGACGTGGAGCTGATTGCCGAGCTGTCCCGATGTCCTCCTGTGACACATCCAAACATCTGTCATCAAAGTCACCTCAACAAATACAGCTCCATATCTGGCCTCTGCAATAACAGGTAACTCTCCATTTTTTGGTAAGTCGAAGAGGCTCGACTATATTGTTATAAAGGAATAAATATTGTATTAGAGTCCACACAGAATCTTCGTGGGACTTAATGAAGGAGGTTCTGAAAAGTGATGCGATGTAGAAGTCATTTATCCCATGTTGATGTTGTTGATTTTACTGTGTCATACACAATGTGCACCCAAAAGGCAAATAAAACGTATTTTAATTAGCAGTTTATGAATTTACGTAGAAACTGTATATTATGCTTCTACCCACCAGTGGGAATTACTTCAAAACAAAAAACTTACTTTAATTATCATTATTTTATTTATTTATTTTGTACATGACTCACTATACTTGCCCCCAGAGTGAACAACATGGGTCCAATAGTGGCTTCTTTCTTGTTAGAAAGTAGAGCGGCCTAGATGATGTAAGTCCAGAAATGGCCTTATAGTAACTGATAAAATGTATGTATTTTTGTATTAATATATGGCAACATAAGACACAGGACACAAAACCAGTTTTAACAGCAAATCCACACATTCATGAACTGACTACCACCTCATTTGTCAGTGAGTTTAACAAAAATATTAAGCAAATCTCGCAATTAGTTAGCTAGCATATTGGTAAAAAATGACTCCTCATGACCTTTTGGAAGGAAATAAATGATGTTGTATTTGTTGATGGCATATTCTGTTTGTGCTGCTGTATTTTTGGGAATGCTTCATGATTCTTTTTGTCAGGCAAAATCCTCTCAGGGGAGTAGCCAGCACTCCCTTGGTCAGGTGGCTTCCAGCTGAATACGAAGACGGAGGGAGAGAGCCCAAGGGCTGGAACCAAGGACGGCTCCATAATGGATTCCAACTTCCCCGGGTAATCTGCTCAATTCTGGTCCAGCGGACACACAACGTCTTGGTGGAGACATTAGAAAGTGAAGCGAGCTCGCCCTGCAAACCCAAGTTAATGTAGCTTTCTATTTCTTTTCCTAACCACAGCAGATAAAGTCCACAGTATTGGAACAGCAGAAGTGTGTGAGATGGCACAGATTACAGTTTCATTTAAATATTGTGGCCTTTGCTTTAAAAGACACTATTTCCCAAGCTATAAAAGTATATTTCCAGTCATGGGGATAAACAGTGTAACGGAAATCAAACTGTTTTACGGGGTCATTTGGGGGAAGAAAACATTTTGTAACCAGCACGTAGTTTATCTGCATATAAGAGGTAAAAGGTATCCAACGTCATTTATAAAGATTATCTAAATTAAGTATTGGCTAATACATGTATTGAATTTAATAATTACTTTTTTAAGGAGATAATAAGGGTATGAAAGAAAAGAGGCTTACCTGAACATATCCAACCCCTTTTATGACTTTTAGTAATGTATCAATTTCTCATAGAGGAAAGAAAATGACATTAGTACCACAAAATAAGGCCATAAATAATTGCATAAATAAATTCTGAAATGAATGCATGCGTGAATAAATAAATTCAAGATGATTATCAAAAAGCACATAAATAAATAAATATATCTTTAATGTATTTTTACATTCTTGTTTTGAGTCATCACCCCTGACTGTAAAAACAAGTAGTTGTTGTCATCCAAAACAATATAATCTTTCTGTTTTAACAGCCATGGGAAGTCAGCAAGAAAATAATGAGGAGCTCGTCCAAACTGAAGGACGATGTCTATTCTCACATGCTAGTGGAGTGGGGCCAGTACATCAGCCATGACATGACCATGACCCCTCAAATCAAAGGCGGAGCCGGCCTTTGGAGTGATGTGGACTGTTTGAAGACATGTCAAAATGTGCATCCGTGCTTTCCCATTGAGGTAAGCACAACAGTCAACCAGTCATTTTTCTTGTTGAGACTTAGATCAATAACCGCCTCACTAGCAAGGACCATACAGTGCTACAACAATATGTCAGTTGAAGATTTATTCACAGGACATATTGAATGTAAATGGAAAGGGATAAAGGATGAGAGATGACACCTGTCAGTCTGGTCTGAAGGATGAACTGAAGCCAACTCAGAGGAGAGACTTAGGTCGGGAGTTCGGTCCCATGGCGTGTTTCTGCCCAATCTGAATAGGGGCACCAGACGTACCAGGAACAAGATAATAAGTCTACAGTAAATAGAAAGAGATAAGGGGAGACACGAAGAGGGGATAAAGGGATCTAGGGATGTAGTGATGAAGGGTCAAATGGATACAGGAAGGGAGGGAAGGGTGAAGGTTTGAAGAGATGCTGTGAAGCAGGGATAAATGGGTGGAAGATGTAAGGAGAGAGTGATGACTTGATGAAGGAAGGGAGGGATGAAGGGATGTAGGGAGGGGGGTGAAGGGTCAAAGGGGGTGTAGGGAGGGAGGTGAAGGGTCGAAGGGGAGAGGGAGATGAATGCATAAAGGGATGAAGAGATGAAGGGTCAAAGGGATGTAGGCAGGGAATGGATGCACGGTGAAAATGGTGAAGGGTCGAAGGAATGTAGGGAAGGTAGGGTTAAAGAGACAAAGGTATGTACAGTAGGGAGGGAGGAATAAAGGGATGTAATGAAGGAGGAATGCGCAACCGGATGAAGGCAAGGCAAGTTTATTTATATAGCACCTTTCAAAACAAGGTAATTCAAAGTGCTTTACAAAAATGAAAGACATTAATAAAATGGCATTTAAAAACAGTCATTAAAAATGAAAGATAATCAAATAAACATTAAAAGAAGAAATACATGGATAAAAGTTACAGTGCAGTTTAAGATGTGAATAGTTCAATTAAAAGCAGCGTCAAAAAGAAAAGTCTTCAGCCTGGATTTAAAAGTAGTCAGAGTTGCAGCGGACCTGCAGGTTTCTGGGAGTTTGTTCCAGATGTGTGGAGCATAATAACTGAACGCTGCTTCTCCATGTTTAGTTCTGACTCTGGGGACAGAAAGCTGACCAGTCCCTGAAGACCTGAGAGATCTGGATGGTTCATAATTTAGCAGGAGGTCAGAAATGTATTTTGGGCCTAAACCATTCAAAGCTTTAACCAGCAGCAGTATTTTGAAATCTATTCTTTGACAGACAGGAAGCCAGTGTAAAGACTTCAGAACAGGAGTGATGTGATCCACTTTCTTAGTGTCAGTGAGGACTCGAGCAGCAGCGTTCTGAATTAGATGCAGCTTTCTGATTTTTTAGTGAGACCATTACAGTAGACGAGTCTACTGAAGATAAAAGCATGGACAAGTTTTTCCAAATCCTGCTGTGACATTAGTCTTTGAATCCTAGAAATATTAGGATGAATGCCTGTTGGGAGGGAGGGAGGGATGAAGGGTCAAGCGATGAATGGATTTGTGAATGAAGGGACAACACAACTACATTGATCCGGAGTTGCTCTGGATGGTAACAGATTGTAACAAATGATTTCATGTTCTCCACAGACAGGTGATTCTATCAAAGCTGCACGCGGCTGCATGCCTTTTTTCCGCTCCAACGCCGCCTGCGCCATCCACCGTGGCTCAGATATTCGACAAGCTCTGCAGCGACAGCAGATGAACGGCATCACATCGTTCATAGATGCTTCGACCGTGTACGGCCACAGTCCAAGGCTGCAGAGCTCCCTCCGTGACCTCTCTGGCTTCGATGGGAAGCTTGCTGTCAATGACCAGTTCAGGGATCACACAGGAAGAACATACCCTCCATCCGTCGCCAATCTACCATCCGCCTGCCGCCAGGGTCCGCACATGGAGAGAGTCGAGTGTTTCAGAGCTGGAGACAGTCGGCTGAATGAGGGTCTGCCCCTGATCTGTCTGCACACACTGTGGCTCAGGGAACACAACCGGATCGCAGAGGCACTGCAACACATCAACAGTCATTGGAGCCCGGAGACTATTTACCAAGAAACTCGCAAGATTGTCGGAGCACTGCATCAGGTATGTGACGAGCAGCTTAACATGTTTCAAAATATGCAAAAACAAAAACCTCTTTAAGCATTAAAGTATATTATTTAGTTTCCAAGTAACCTGCTGATTATGTATTTGAGTTATTGAAAATCGACAATTTAATTGTGTGCAAAACTTTATTTTAATAGTGTGTTTTGCACTTTATGCTAGATTCAAGATTCAAGGCTTCATTGTCATGTGCACATTACACAGGTTCCTCCAACAGTGCAACATGAATATGTATAGGACTTAGAACAAATAAAATAGATAAAATAATGCAAGAGAATGAAATAAATCTGAAAAAATTTCAGTTGCAATTTCAGATTGTGTGGTAAATAAATAATGCAAAGTTCTCGATATTGTAGCAACCAGATGTAACAGCATAGTCACTGTGCTGCAGTAAGGTTAACCATGGCCTGTTTTTTGAAAACTGGACAAAATTAGTATTTACAGCTTAAAATACTAGCATTTACTACTTACGTACTTAAATTCACATGCAAAATATCCACCATTAGAAAACCATTTTCCAAAAAGTCCAAGATCCATCCAAATAGTTACGGTGTGAATGCGTGTGATTCAGGGCAACAGAATAAGAAGAAATGAAATGGAAGTTTTACATTGTTTGCTGGCTTTAAGAGAAGGAACAGCAGCATGTTTGAAAGAAACATGGATTAGGTCAGTGGTTCCCAACCTGGGGGGCGCCAAAGACCGTATGGGGGGCGCCAGGCCTCATATGATTTGAGGCCAAATATCATATTTAGACATTTAAAAAAAAAAATGTTTACATATAATTGTAACGCAATACATGATTGTCACTAAAAGCCTTGTCTCTACATTACAATAAAATATAAAAAATTATTTATTAATTAGTTTTAATAAAAATTCAAGTTAGTAGCTATTAAAGGCATAAAAAGACAGAAATATATAATTCTTTCTTTAATAGAAATGTTTCTTCTGCCTGTAAAGTGTCCAAACCAGGCTTTTCAGTTGGATTATTTGTCCCAGTTGCTCCGATCAGATCGGTCTCCTCCATTTTGTAGATTATTTACGAATTTTGAATCCACATAAACACATCAGCAAAATCTGGCTTACTTTGAGCATGTGTTTTAAACAGTTTAATCCCTTTGTGAATTGTTTCCACTTGCGCCGTCCTTTCATTTCTTCATACAGCGGGAATCCAAATTAATGAATCCAATAACCTTCAAAGTCACTCCAATAGTGCTCCTTAATTACGCTTTCATCCTCCTTTAACAAAACACTTCACATTCATCCAGTTTGTGACAGTAGTTGTAGCATTTTTGAGACTTTTAAACTTTAATTACTGCTGTTGTGCCCCCCCCCCCCTTGGGGGGGGGGGGGGGGGGGGGGGGGGGCAACTTCCAACAGGAGTCATTTGGGGGGGCTCTTGGGAAAAAAGGTTGGGAACCACTGGATTAGGTGAATGATGCAAATTATGGACATGATGCAAGGTCCTACTTGCTTTTGTTTTTCTGTACACTAAATACATTTGATGAAGGCAGGGGAAACAGCTGTGTGACGAAAACAAAGGCAAACATGATTTAATTATGAACAAACTAATCCAACATTCACATCTGTGGTGAATGTATAATTATGAGATGTCAGGAGTGCGAGTGTGTTGCACTTATTAAAGAATGTCAAACTGATACCAAAAAAAAGACAAAGTGAGGCCCGTTGTTTACAAGAAAACAAGATATTCTTCTTTTATGAAGCGTGTCGTGACTTAAGGTCATTGAAGCATTCACACAGAAGAGAAAAAGAAATAGCCTTGCCTGGAGCTATTTCAGAAAGAATTCTTGCATTTATTGCTACAAATATAGACTGTGCAGCAATGTCGTACAACTTTTTTATCCTGTCAAATAATATTCATCATCAAATTGAGTTATTCGACAGACAAGGAATAGAAGTTTAAAATAATATGAGGAGTTCTTTTCCAAAACGCTATAAAAGCCAAATTGAAAATTGAGTTTGTTGTGCCATTTTGCTGTGTACTGAACCTATTCACTGCTCTATCAACGTTTCATGCCAAATCGCTATATATCCTATATATATATATATATAAATTTAATATTAACAAAATGTGTGGGTCTAGGTAAAAAATGTCATTTTCCTGAAAACTATTAAAATGGATATATAGCGTTTTGGAAAAGAGCTCCTCATATATGTTTAGATGTCTGTGTGTATGTGAATTGCCATGTTTGTGGAGAAAGACATTATAAGGATGATCGTAAAAACTGTAGGTGCTGTAAAAAAGAAATGTAGCTTCCAACAATTTTTTACCTGTTATGTTCTTTTTCAGGTTCATCTGACCTGTTTCCATGCTTAACGTTCAAAAAGCTCTTTATTTCTCTCATACTGCCTGTGCTGCAGCACCTCTTTTCACCCTCTGTCTGAAACCAGAGGCCAGTCTGCTCTGATTGGTTAGCTGTATTGTACGTCTAAAGTTAGCCGGCCAAGTACAATGTGTTTGAGCGCTAGCAAATTGAGGTGTGAACGTTACATAATGATGTCACTGTGTTCCAGAAAGTAAACAAAGGAGTCCAATTGTGGCGTTCAGGCAAGGGGGGAGTGTGTGGGAGAGAAACTCCATCTGTAGTGTGTTATGTGTATGTTTTAGCATTTCACTGAACTCCTCTAATGTTTCAGATATAAAAGAGGCCCTAATATGCTTTTGGGGGTTTCTCTTTCCTGCAGTGTGTTATATATATATGTTATAACACACTACAAAAGTCTCTCCCATAAACCCTCCCCCACCCCTGCCTGAAACGCCTCCATTGGACTCCTTTGTTTGCATCCGTATATAGTGACATCATTATGTTACACTGGCACTTCTATTGTCTAGCGTTCCAAAGCATTGGCACATCTCTGAGTGGTTGACCAATCACAACAGAGCCAGCCAGCTAACCAATCAGAGCAGACTGGGCTCTGGTTTCTGACAGAGGGTGAAAAGAGGTGCTGCAGCACAGGCAGTATGAGAGAAATAAAGAGCTTTTTGAACATTAAAGCATGGAAACTTCTCACAGTAGAGACACTAAATACAAATATAAATGTGAACAATAATAGCTAATGTGGCTCTGCTTTGCTCAGTGAAAACTTAGGACACATTTCTGTTAGGATGGTTCTTTATATCAGGGAGGAGCAACAGAGCCAGACGGACAATTTGATGATTGACAGGTCATAATCCTTTCTTGTAAACAGTCTCTGTGCACGTTCCATACCAGTTAGCACAAAGAACGTCCTGTCATCTTACCATGGAAGGCAGGCTTTGCAGCAATGACTGTAGATAGAAGTTATAGTAGCTGTAGGCTATGGGTTTCATTTAGTTGGGTACATACTTATTACAAATTATTAACAAACATGGTTTTGATGGAAATGAATCATGTTTTCCTGTGAAATGGACAATACTGATGCTAGGCTGTGAGGTTTCTAAGGCATTTCTACGCAGAGGGAAAATAAGTGTGTAATCTTTCAGACTTTGGGGCCTGACATTTACTGTGAAAGTGGATTAACACCTGCTATCATCAGGGGGCTTTTGGACAATGCCAGAGGAAAGAGATTTACATTATTAAAGAGAGATATCTAATGGAGGAGGATGGGTTTTTGAAATAATTTGTGAGGATGAAGTATAAAAGTGCAGGTAGGGGATTTACATACTGTAGCTATAACCATGAGAAACTCAGAAAATCCCTGTATTGGAAGTGGAGTGGAATTTTTTTTGCCTTTTTTTTAGGCAGTCTAAAAGCTGAGATGAAGAATTAAAGAAACACCAAAGCTCAGTTTTTTCATTATCACATCGTTGATTTCATTACACTTAGTCAGACATAGGAGAAGTACATATATTTGATCGCAAATATCCCCAATGTAAAATACATTTACAAAAAGACTAAGAAGTACATTCTATTAAAGTAATTACTTGAGGTCATGTAGTAGTGTAAATATAAAAATAAACGTGTTACTACCACCATGGGTCCTGCAGAGCAATGGAGTGGTGCAGTGATGACTTATTTTTGTAGGCCAACCTGGAGATTAGCATCGCAAGGGCTTCCTCGACAAAAAGCAATGGAATTTTTGCATTGGATTTTGGTGTATTGCAGAAAATAAGCTTTGTGGCCAACACACGTTTATGGTGCATACACATCGCATGAAGTAAAAGCGTGTTTTAAACTTTATTTCTAACCACAAACAAGTAAAAAAAATCAATTATTTTAAGGCGAGCGAACCGGAAGTGCTGAAATGTCATCGACTCATTACTGCACCACTCTATGACAATTAATAACTACAGTACTGTTGATTTAATCAGACGGAGAATCAGAAATACTTTATTTCTACCATTGGGAAATTGGTTAAATCCCAGGGGGAAACGACAAAACATTTGAGGTACAGTATAACAAATAAACTAATGCCTCATGTTGTGTTATTGTATAATATTCTAATGTTGAAAAGTCTGCCTGTAATGAGAAAAGTTTATAGTAGTTATCCAATCTTAGGAAAGAGAAAACTCTTCTCCCTTTACATCCTCAGCAGCTTTCAGCTCATTGTTGTGACACACACTTTAAATCCTCAAGCAGCTGGTCCCAGCAAACAAGCTCACACAGGGCAAATTTAACGGAGGATGCTGTTTTCATACAGCATTATTCTTGACAAGTCACTGTAAATGCACTACTTGAATGCATTAAAATATAGAGGATACAGGAGTTGAAACATCAGTGTTAAAAGGGTTTTCAGGCCGGTTCTATGACGGTGTGTTTGTTCCTGGTTATGTAACTTTCTAATGTTAACTGTGAGTTTTGACACAAATCAAATCAAATCAAGTTTTATTTATAGAGCACATTTTAAAACGATTTTTGGTCGAGCCCAAAGTGCTGTACATACAATAAAAATGCTTTACAATAAAAACACTTTACAACAAATACAACAGCACAAATACAAAATAACACACAGCGAAATGTCAGGAGTCGTGCTCCGCTCTGACTAGAAGGCCAGAGAGAAGAAGTGAGTTTTTAGGGTTGATTTAAAAAAAAAAAACAGGGTCTGTGCCGACCTCACGTGGAGGGGCAGAGTGTTCCAGAGCCTGGGGCCAGCTGCTGCGAAGGCTCGGTGCCCTCGGGTTTTGAGCCTGGTCTTAGGCACTTCCAGCAGCAGCTGGTCAGCAGACCTTAAGGCTCTGGTTGGGGTGTAGCGCTGGAGGAGTTCGGCTATATAGGCCGGAGCCAGCCCATTTAGTGCTTTAAAAACAAATAAAAGGAGTTTAAAATCAATTCGGAACCGAATTGGAAGCCAGTGCAGTGAGGCCAGAATTGGGGTAATGTGGTCATGCTTTTTGTGGCCCGTAAGAAGACGTGCAGCGGCGTTCTGCACTAGCTGCAGGCGTCTAATTGAGGCCTGGTCCATACCCACATACAGACCATTACAGTAATCCAACCTTGAGGTAACAAAGGCGTTGATAACCCTTTCCAAGTCTTTAAAAGATAAAAACGACTTGGTCTTAGCCAATAGTCGTATTTTTAAAAAGCAGGTTTGAACTACGCTGCTGACCTGCTTATCAAATTTAAAAGTGCTATCGAAGGTCACTCCAAGGTTCTTGACAGAGGGGAGGATGTTTTTTTTGAGGGAGCCCAGAGTATCAACTGGGGAGGCTGGAGGTTGGGGTCCAAAAAAGATGACCTCAGTCTTACTCTCGTTGAGGTTGAGGAAATGTTGGCTCAGCCAGGATTTGACCTCTGTCAAGCAGTCCATTAGTAGTTGTAAAGAGTTTTCATGGGAATTGAGAGGTAGATAGATTTGCACATCATCTGCATAACAATGGAAGGGGACATTGTGTTTTGTGAGGATTGAACCCAGGGGAAGCATGTAAAGTAAAAACAGGATGGGGCCCAGAATCGAGCCTTGGGGAACCCCACAGGTGAGAGGGGCTTTGGCAGAGGAGAAGGCACCCAGTTGCACTGAAAAGCTACGGTCTGTCAGGTAGGACCTGAACCATGCAAGGGCAGAGCCTGTGATGCCAGCGGACTGTTCAAGCCGTGACAACAGGATGCTATGGTCCACTGTGTCGAAGGCAGCTGTCAGGTCTAACAGCACCAAGACAGCTGGGCTACCTGAGTCGGCGGCTAGGAGCAGATCATTAAAAACTCTTAAAAGGGCTGTTTCAGTGCTATGCATAGGTTTAAAGCCAGACTGAAACTTTTCATGGATTCCATGCGTAGTTAAAAAAGACTGCAGCTGGGCATAGACTACTCGCTCCAGAACTTTGGATATAAAGGGTAGCTGGGAGATGGGCCTAAAATTTGCGAGAATGAAAGGGTCGAGATTTTTCTTTTTAAGTAGTGGCTTTACCACGGCATGTTTGAAGGCAGCTGGGACACATCCTGAGCCAAGAGAGGTATTTAAAAGTAATAAAATACTTGCTCCAACTGAATTAAAAACATCTCTGAGAAGGCGAGAGGGAATGCTATCTGAGCTGCAGTTTGTCGGCCACATCCGAGAGAGAAGAGAGGGGACAGAGAGGGACACAGGCTCAAAGTGGTCGAGGACAGCAGGGCACAGAAAGGGAGCAGGATCTGGGGTAGCACTAGTGTGGGCTAGCCTAAGAGCAGATACTTTTTCGATAAAAAACGTGAGGAACTTATCACAGAGAGTGGTCGATGGCACAATAGGAGAAGCATCACAGGGATTAATAATAGAGTTGAGGACATTAAAAAGAACCTGAGGCTTATGGCTGTTTTTGGAGATTAACAGCAAAATGTGCTCTGTTTTGGCTGCTTTGACTGCCGTCTGGTAATCTGAAAGACAAGCATGAAGGATTTCTAAGGAGACATGGAGTTTGTCCTTTTTCCATTTTCTCTCTGCGCGCCTGCAAGCGCGTCTGAGAGCACGTCTGAGAGCACGAGTACAGTCATTTAGCCAAGGCTCTGTGAGAACTTTGGTGCGTCTAATCGTAAAAGGAGCAACAGAATCCAAAATTAGTGTACATGTCGAGTCAAACATGGAGATAAGCTCATCAGCATTGAAAGCACAGTTCACATCTAATTTACAGATCGGGGAGACATTAAAAACATCAGAAAACTGTGAGGCAGTCAAGGGGTTAATCGAACGCAGACTACGCTCAGGAGCACGTGATTCGACTCCTGCGGAAGGGATCGAGGTTGTAAACAAAACCGGTAAATGGTCTGAGATACGCGTTGTTACACAGATTTCATCCACAGATTTCATCCACAGATACAGACGGTCCAAACGATAATACTAAATCTAAAGTGTGTCCTTTTTCGTGTGTTGGGCCAGCTACGGACTGAATGAGACCGAATGAATCGAGGAGATTTAAAAAATCCCTGACCAGAGGTTTGGACACACATGGACATTAAAATCTCCGCAAATCAAAACACGATCATATTTCACCATGATCCCAGACAGAAAATCAGCAAAGTCATTTATGAAATCCTTATTGCACTTTGGCGGACGATAGACGACTGCGCAGAGTATAGGCGAGGCCGGGTTAAGTTCAAAAAGCTGCAACTCAAAGCTAGCATAGCTAGTTACAGGGTGAAGCAATCGGCATTGGAGGCTAGCTCTAAACACTGATGCTATCCCCCCACCATGGCCAGTGGTGCGGGGGGAGCTGAAGAATGTACAGTCAGGAGGAAGAAGTTCAGAGAACGGTGTATACTCGCCAGCGTGGATCCAGGTCTCCGTCAGAAACATAAAATCCAGATCACGAGAGGTGAAGAAGTCATTTAGCAGGAATGTTTTGTTTGCTATCGACCTAGCATTTAGCAGAGCCATGCAAAGTTTTTGCTCCGGGCCAGCCGAAGGTGTCGTTCGTCTCAGCGGAGATGGACGCCGCACGGGCTGGGAGCAGTCGGACGGACAGGAGAAGCTGGCAGCGGGCCCAGCAGAGGACGCAGCTCCGGAAAGACGGGGCGAATCCATCGATCCCTCACCTGGCGTGCAGCGGGAGGGCCATGACATCCGAGGCATGGATAAGTCCCAGAAGAAGCCGTCAGGTATGCCTTAAGATGGACCAGTGCACCACCACGATTTCCCCGACGCTTTCGGCGAGGCAGGATGCAGGGGAACCGGCGCAGGTAGTTTGGGATATCCGAGAGTAGAGGGGGGGGGGGGGGGGAGTTATGGTTGCCAGATGAAGGTTTGGCCAGCAGTATACACTCCAATGAGGGTCTGAGGTGGAGGAGGGCTTGGCGATCGTAGCAGAGCAGAGCAGAGACATTCTGACATACATAAAACAAAAGTAGGATCGCTAAAGGCAGTGAGCTGAGCGAGTGGCGAGCCGACACAGGCGCCATCTTGGATATTTGGACACAAATATATTGGTTGATCTTCCCATTCAAAATATTGATTATTATTTGCACAAAATCTAGTTCTTGGCAAATGCAATCTTAAATCCCAGGCTTTTTCAACAGTAAAACATACAAATACGTAAAATAGTGCTAGAAAAAAGTGCAAATCACACAATGCATGCAGAATGTAAATAACGTATGCTTTTGATGTAAGACAAAAAAGCTAATTCATCCAATACAACTCTTAATAACAAAAAATAGATTGCAATTAAAGACAAAGGAAATCAGTCAAATTAATTTCCACAAAACTCAATATGATAAAAAAAAAAGAAGTGCAACAGGAGAAAATAAGTGAATGTCTGTTCTAGTCTTCTAGATTTAGGCTCTGATGCTTGATGTCCATAAATGAAAAAGCAGATTGTGAAACAGGCAGTACTCCTCAGTGGGATGTTCAAGTCTAAGTTAAAAGCAATTCCTATACAAACTAAAAAGATTGCTTAAAACAATCTGCTTAGATTCAGCGCCTTCTTACTGTCCTGTAAATTGTTGCTTTTATGACTTGATATAATCAACAAAAATATTAAAGAGTTGCGCGATATGAGACCTAAAACACAGGAAAAAAAACGTCCTACTACTTCAGTTTCCATTTTAAAAGTTCATCTCAAAGTCAATGGTTTTTTGAACGTGTTTGGGATTCCGTGGTCAACTAAAGCTTATGAGATTTCAAGTTTTGTTCTACATAAAATACGTGAGTATATACCCCACTCGTCAATGTCTGTCACAATCTTATGAAGGACCCAAATGCAGCACTCGAGTATTGGTAATGTACTTTATTGGTAATAATACCAGAGCAGAGGAATACCGGATGATGTACAGGCAAACGAACCAGAGGACAGCGGGCAGAAGGTGAGTCAGGGCCGGGCAGAGGGTCAGGGAGCAGGCGAGGCGGTCAACGTAGGTACAGGCAGGGTCAGACAGCAGGCAAGGCAGGATAGTCCAAGGACAGGCAGGGTCAGGGATCAGGCAGAGCAGGCAGGTCGGGGACAGGCAGGGTCGGAACCGGGTAGGCAATCTGATAACAAACGCGTGAAAGACTAGCATGAAGGCAAAGTACGATCTGGCAACGGGTGTGTGTCTGGTGAGGGTTTAAATACTGGCAGTGAAGCTAATGGGTGCAGAAGAGAAAGAGAGTGAGCAAAAACGTGGGTGTGGTTAACAGGTGAGACAGGTGAATGGAAAACTACTGGTGAAAGATGGAACAGACTGTGACAATGTCCGAAGTTCTATGTCTCATAAAAACATTGGTTGCTAACAAGTGACTAAATAAACTAGTCAATGTCATTGCGCCTGCATTAGGTAGCCTTCAGCTTAGCAGCCCTGTGAACGTGATGTAGTTAATTTATAGCCGTTAACGTTAGCTTTTTACTTTACGCTTCAAAGATCACAAAGCAGAGCTAAAATGTAGAGATAATCCTGCTGAACAAAATCTGTTAATTTTCATAAACATGTGTTGGCCACAGAGCTTGTTTTGTGAAATACAACTAAATCCAACAGGGAAATCCCATTGATCTTTGTCAAGGGAACCCTTGCGATGCCAACTTCCAGGACTGTCTATGAAAATACAGCATCGCTGCATCTCTCTAAAAGCTTTGTCTTAAAGCACTTAACACTCAAATAGGCAAACGTTTTAGTCCATTAATGCTTGTTTTGTACTTTTTGCCTAAATTCCAACCTGATTTACATTATAGGTAAACATTAGTGTCAGCAAGAAGCTTTCTGGTACTCTTTAAATCATAAACGATCTCCCATGCATAAATTGTAGCCTTATCCCCCAACCCAGTCATGAGTCAGGCCAGAGGGATGCAGGCAGGTGAACCTGTTCATACTTCCACTCCAACTGACTGTCAGTGGGAAGCCTCTCGAAAACAGTGGAGGGATGTGTGGTACTCTGCATGGCTTGCAGGAAACAAATAGAAAGGTCAGAAGCCATTTCAATACAGAGTGAAAACCTGTTATTGGCAGGAAACAGGAAAGAAAAAGGATAATCTTACGGCATCTGATTTCATTTTGACCTGTATCTCAATTGAAGTGCACAACTGTTGATTAAAATTAGGAGTAGTATTAGTATTATCAAGTATTGTATGTGGACAATAACATTATGTCCTATTTAGTTATTAGTTGTTAAGGATATAGGAGGTTTGTTTTAATTAAGTAAACAGGACTTGTGTGTAAAATTGGTAGAGTGAACCTTTAGGGAGTTTAATGCTATTGACAGCTGATCATTACATTTTGTTTTAGTTGCAACCAACAGCTCTATGTATATCTTGCCGTTACAAACATTTCCCCAACATTGGGAGACAAAGGATTTCCCCTGAGGGTGTGGATTTTTCTTTCGCCGATTTTTGTGAGCGTGTAGATGAATTAACTCTCCGATTACCTAAGCGTACGTGTTTGCAGCTATTGTGGATTTGCCCTTGTTTTTTCAAGGCCAATCAACAGAAATGTAGACTTCGATGAATATGATTTGTAGTCAATGGGGTATAATGTGTTTTTTTACTTTTAAGACGTAAGATTTGGATACAACATGCGAATTAAGATGATTCACATTGGTAAAATGATCTAATAATATAATGATCTAAAGGCAAAAGTACAGATTCAAATCCCTACTAAAGTAAAAGTGCAGACGTGATATAAGTAGACACATTCAAAGTATCAAGAGTGAAACGGCCCCCGAAACATATGTATTACTTTATATTTTATTATTTAATTGTTACGGTTGCAGTATTTAACTTTTGTAATTTGCAAAGGTAGATTTTTAATACTTTCCATAAATGTACTCCAGTGTTTCTCAACCAACCACAATGTATCAATCTGAAGGTTTGAGGTGATCATTAGGGAAGGAAAGAAAGAAGTTCCTCTTATAATTTTAACTTGGGCCAAAAGGGGAACTCTAACCCTAACCTTAACCCAACCCTAACTCATCTAATGATAAGATGGAAAATAATAAAAGCCCCAATGAGACACAACAACTTGTGAGCAGCAACAAGCAAATTCAACGCAAAAAGTAGTAGAACTATCACATGTTAAATGTTTTCTTAAGTACAAAAGTAACCGGTAACTACAGTATAGCTATCAGGTAAATGTAGTAGATGAGAAAGTGCAATATTTCTCCCAGTTGATAATTGCATCAGTCCAAGTTAAAGTGTGCCCTCTAAGTCAAAGTGAAGTCCCTCTTGTTTTTCAGTGAGTCAGCTAATTAAGTTAAATGACCCAGTCTTAGCCATCATTCTATCAAGGTAGTCTTAAACACTGTCTGTCTTTACACTGAAGGCAGTTGACGTTTCATTAGTATCATCAATGCAACAACAAAGTTAATTTGAATGCTCCGTACAACTCCAAGACATGTGATTGCAGTAACATGTACTGTGTATTAGCATCTGTGGGAGTGCATGTATGTGTATGCATTTGTGTGATATGTGTTGGGATTCAGGTGGTGAATTGAGGCCTTTATAAATAGAGATGAGGATGGATGGAGTTCTCTGCAGTGAACTGTGAGGGAACAAATGTGCAATCATTTGTTCAAGGTCGAGATATTACAGAAGTATTCTTCACACTGGAAAGCCTAAGGGAATTTATTTTAGCTGCATGCATAAACTATCACTGGATATTCTTAATCAATACCAAGGGCGAGTATGTTATAGTAATCGCTACAGGAGGTTATTCAATCACGTGGCTTTATTTTCTTTCATGTCCATCTAAGTCCAGCTTCTTTGTGATCCCCCTTCTCTTTTCTGCCTACCAGATCATCACCATGAGAGATTATGTTCCAAAAATCATTGGCGAGCAGTCTTTTGAACATTACATTGGACCCTATCGGGGATATGATCCAACTACAGACCCTTCAACATCCAATGTGTTTGCGACCGCTGCATTCAGGTTTGGCCACGGCACCATCTCTCCAATACTCCAGAGACTGAATGAGAGCTTCCAGATGCATGAGCACTTCCCCCACCTGAGAATCAGTAGCACTTTCTTCAGTCCATGGAGAATAGTCAAAGAAGGTCAGTACACACAGTACAAAGCTGCCCATTGGAAGTAACAATGTTCCCTACAAGCGCACAAAAGAATACTGTATTTAGGTCAGCTTCAGCGTGACTTTGTTCAGAATGAATGTGTATCTTAGTGATATTATTATTTTAATGCAATACAAGTGACTTATGAAAGAGAACCTACAGTATGAATGGACATACGTCTATAGAGTAAAACCTGTATTAATATATCTAGTGCATGACATGTGCAGTGTGCTGCTAGCAAAATGTGCACTAATCCACTTGACATTCTGCGTAGACATCTATCATTACATATTAGAACACTCATTGTTTTTCTAAAGTGTAATCCATTTGAAATAATAACATACAACCAGTGGTCTGTTTTTGTGCAGATCTCCTATGTCTGAAGTGTTCACGTCATATAGACGGAAACGCAGCAGTCTTACCAAAAGTGTATTTTTGAGTGTAACTAGGTTTTATTATGATACACAGAGTATTCATCCCCAGCAGTGCATTTATCCGGTTTGTTTGAATTAAATTGTTTGGACACCTGTGAGCCCAAGGGTAGCAGAAAAGCCAGGTTTAGGAGTGATATACAGACCTGTTTTCTGAACAGCATAAAGGACATTTTACCATGTTTGTCTGGTCTGTTTGGAATAAGGGATTAAAGAATAGTCAAAGCAAGTCAGAATTGTTTGAAAATAGTTTGTTTACAAGAACGTTGTTATCTTGTTATGTGTACTAAGAGCATTTCTGAACCTTACAGAACATAACTATCTAAAACTGACTTTGAAGAAATGCTGTTTTTGTGTCTAGGTGGAATTGAACCGACCCTGAGAGGTGCAATTGGAACTCCAGCATCTACAGCAAGCGCAAACATGCTGTTGACAGAGGAGGTAACAGAGAGGCTAATCGTTGTCAATAACTCACAGTTCATGGACCTAGCTTCACTGAACCTACAGAGAGGACGGGATCACGGCCTTCCAGGTAAGTGCTGGGCGGAATCAGTTCACTTATTTCCGAGAGTTACAAAAACACCATGTCTGTTCACTAAATATGAAGCTGGGCAATTAGCTTTATGTTTTCATTAAAGTCTGTGTGGAGGACATTAGTAGTACTACTTCTCTAATGAAAATGTTGTTATAAACCTTTTGTTTCTCTAATGGGAGCTGTGTCTAATAAATTGCATTATGTGATGTCACCACGTGACTGCAAGTTTGAAACTGAAATATCTGGTAGTGTTCAGTCAGAAATAAGTGATTTTACCAGACCTATGTAGCATGCTTCTTATTTTTGCAGCTTGAGGCTACGTTAGCATCTATTAGCACAACACAAATTTCGAATGAGTTGCATTGTGGGTAATTTTCAGATTTTGAAAAGAAATGCATGGAATAAAAAAGAAGACATCTCTAGATCTGCTGATTTTTTCATAGCTGTCCATTGTGAGTCAAGAATAAGTCTAGCCTTTAACACTTTGTAACAATAACTTTTTGTATTTGTTTTTTGAAACGGTTAACAAACGTGATAGGGGAAAAGTATAGTGAGCGTAATAAGTTTTAGTATGACTTTTGTCATCTTTGTAGAGCTAGCTAGCTGTTTTTTGCTGTTTCCTGCTAAGCTAAGCTAACCCTCTCTGAGGTGTAACTTCATATTAATCGTACGGACATGAGAGTGGTATCACTCTTACCGAGAAGGAAATGCATTTGAGTATGATCCTTTTAAATGATTTTGTATTATTTTTCAGGATACAATGATTGGAGGTCATTCTGTGGATTGGAGCGCATCAAGACACTGGAAGATCTCAAAGAGGTTGTAAGGGACTACAGGGTTGCAGAGAAGATATTACAACTATACAAAAATCCTGACAATATTGATGTATGGCTTGGAGGGCTTGTTGAAGACACGTTGCCAGGCTCAAGAACTGGTCCCCTCAATGCTTGCCTGATTGGAAAGCAGATGAAAGCCTTTCGTGATGGTGATAGGTATTTTTACATTTTATGGATTAAAAAACTATTTTAACCTTGTTTACCTAACCTTGGACCACACCGGGGCTGTTTAAAAATATAATTTCTTGATTTCTCTTTCAGGTTTTGGTGGGAGGCTGACGGTATGTTTAGCCAGCAACAGAAGGATGAGCTTCTAAATGGTTCTCTGTCTCGGATCATCTGTGACAACAGCAACATCAGGGAAGTCCCCACTGATTCATTCAGGTTTGGGAAATTCCCCAATGATTACTTATCCTGTGATCACATGCCATCCATCAATTTGGAAGCTTGGAGAGAAGAGAAGAGCCGAGGTGGGCTTGAGTAACTTTCGTCGTATTTGGTCCCCATAATTGATAACACACATTACTTTGAATTGTATTATTCCTCTACACACGAACATTAAACATTTGTATTTCTCAATTCCAGACTTAGAACAGTGTGGAACTCCAAGACAGATAAAGAATGGGGATTTTATTCTGTCCTCTACATCTGGCAAACTGGTTGCTCTGTACTCCTGTTACCATGGTTTCAAGTTAAAGGGTGCCGCTGCAATAATTTGCGAGGAAAATCGATGGAGTAATCAACCCCCACAATGTACAGGTACATAAACTATTTTTGCCATGGATTTGTTTCCTAAAATTGATTTTACTGACTATGTTATGTTGTATACTGTATGTTGAGCGGTTTAATATTAAAAGGAATATTTCCCTTTAAGCTGGTTAATATGGTCGTGATTGCATGAACTGATCCAAAAAAACATATACAGATGTCTTTGATATGATTTGGATAGAAACCATAGACATAACCCAGCACATATCGCTCCTGGCAAATGCAGCACTGTTGTGCTCTTGTCTGACTGGAGCTATACTGCTATCTGCTGGTACTAGTGGAGAAAGTGTTGTGTTTCAATAGGAAAAACATTGTGAATAGGGCTGATTTCTGATTTAAACCATTTGTCACCCATTTTCTTTATGACAAAAACAAGTTGTAATTCAACTCTTAGCCATTTCTACAACCGTTGGTGAAGTTTGTTAATCTGACATTTTAATAATGGGGACTAATTTCCCAACATTGTCTCAATTGTGTGTTCAATCATTTGTTGGAATGTGGAAAGATCACAATTATCAATCCATATAAAAGTTGTTGGTGTTCAGGGACATAACTGCTTTTGATCTACTATAGTTTGTCCGAGGAATTTATTCCCAAACTTAATTATTATTAAATAATTAAAATTCTTGTTGATTTATTAGCTGGCATGAAGTTAACTTCAATCAGAGACTTTTCCAACACTAACCAGTGAACATACTGAAATATAAAAACATTTTCATCTCTCTCATAAGTCAGCTTGATGTGCTTAGTCAAGAAAGTCAAAAAGAATGTACACATTTTCCTTCTGCTATAGCATTTTCTTATTTTGATTGTATTATACATTTTCCAAAACATTCATAACAAGAAAAACAGCAATACAGGACAGTGACACTGCTTAAGCACAACAAAAGATAACGAAAAAATTAAGAAAACATCAAAGTTAAACACAATTAGATAGGGGGACTGTATTCTAATGTGTTTATTTATGTGTGTGTGTTTGTGTGTGTCTGTGCAAAATGGACTAGTGCAATATCCAAATTGCAGGACGCACAATATATATTTTAGTTTTGGGTGTTAACAATACAACAGGGCCATGGCCATTACGTAAGTTATATAAAAGAATGCAATCTAACGTGGGAAAGATTTGCTGTATGTCCTGGTTGGTTGGCAGTGAGTGTCATCATGGTTATGCATGTGATATTAAAAGGTCACCATAATAATTTGCATGTTGTGGTTTTCTTTTACAGGAACTCATCACTAAGTTGTTAACAATGCAGCAGATCCAGAAATGCTTCATCGTTTTATAACCCAGCTCAGGGAAAGAAGCCATGCTTGTTTAGTTTTTTTGCTGTATTTCATGATTGTTTTGATTCACAGTTTGTTTTAAACATTTAAATGGAATTGAATACACACAAAATAAAGTTGATTATATGTCATGTTAACTGCTTGTCACATCCTGGTCCTGTATAATCACTCCCTCACCTGGTGTGTTTTCCCTCCCTGTTAATCACCTGCCTGGCCTCAATGAGCCTCAGCTGTCCCTAATCATCCCTCCTCCCCTGTGTATTTAGTCTGTGCTGTTGCCTTGGTCAGTGCCAGTTCGTCTTGTCTATCATGAAGTGTTCCAAGAGACTCTCCTAAAGTAAGCTATAGTTCTAGCTGTTTAGTCTTTTTCCACCAACTTAGTTGGTTGTTTTTCATTGCTTCCAGTCTGTTCATTTTTGATCTTAGCCTGTATTATTTAGCTTTTTTGATTAAACGCTTGACTAAACCTTTTTTGCCTGGTTGTGCTCTTGAGTCCTATTTCTTTGCTCGTGCCAGTACTTGTGTCTGATACTGCTGGTATTCTGTATTTTTTACATTCAGTATCATTTAACTATCTGTTAGTAATTGTTTTTGTTAAAGGGACCATTATGTGTTGTATATATAAGACTATGGACTACGACATTTAGGTTGACCGTTTATTGAACACGTTGTTGCACACGCTCCCATGTCAACACAACAACAAACCAACTGTATCCGGTTCACACATCCCCAAACTCCCGGTGCCATCTTAAAGGCACAGTCACACCTGATGTGACACATACATAACATTTCCCCCCCCCCCCCCACAAGGAACCCAATTAACTTTTAGCTATCTACTCTAGATGAACTGGGTAGACTGCCAGTCACCAGCATAGCCATGTGGATTATTCTGCCACGCAACAGACTATGCTCTGAACATTACCCCTGAGAGTCACAAGCTCACAATATAGTCTTCCAAGTATCTTGGTCTGACCCGGACACGGGCCGGATGAGCTTCAGGACGAACCACTGGCTCAACCAGCTCAGGTGGGAACCCGGCTGGACCCTGCAACTGCTCATCAGGGAAAGCAAAGTCCCCGTCCTCCCTGTGCCCTGGGTCCACGGTGGGGGGCGGTGCCACCTTCCGAAGCCGGCTTGCATGCCACCGTGATCCGTCGGCCAGACGAAAGGTGGCTGACCCCAGTTGAGCGGTGACCTTCATCGGCGCCGTCCAGAAGGATAGCAGCTTGTGGTCCCGGTTAGGACGGTGAATCCTGACCCAGTCCCCCACTGTGAAGGGAGGCGCTCTCACCCTCTGTCTCTTGTCGAACCGCTGCTTCATGCGACGCTGAGCCTCTGCGACCCTGGCGCTCTGGCAGGGTGCGGCTGTTGGCGTGACGGCCGCCGGGGCCTGTAGCCCATCCCAAGGGAGCTGCAGCTCACGGCCCATCATCAAGAGGGCTGGGGAGCTGCCGGTAGTTGAATGCGGCGTCGCCCGGTAGTGAAGCAGGGTGCGGAGCAGCGCGGCTGAGAATGGAAGACCATCTGCCAGGTGTGCTCTGATCCCGTTCTTTAGGGTTTGGTTGAACCTTTCCACCCCCCCATTTGCTTGCGGGTGGTAGAAAGCTGTACGGATGTGTTTAATCCCCCTCTCTTCCACAAAAGTGGCGAACTCAGAGGAGACAAACTGTGGACCGTTATCCGTAGTGATGGCGTTAGGACTGCCCCACCGAGTCTGGGGTCCACTCCCAGACCGCGTCCTGTTTCAGGAGTTTGCGTAGTGGGGAGGTGGTCGAGGAGTACTGAGGAAGGAAACGCAGGTAGTAGGACGTCATCCCCAGAAACGAAGAGATCTGAGCTGGACAGGACGGCTCAGGCCGTCGGCGGTCAGACGGAACCCCACAAACTCGATGGCTGGAACGGCGAAGGTGCACTTTTCCCCATTGAGTGTGAGGTTGTGACTTGCGAGGACGTCCAGCACCCTCGCCAGGCATTCGTCATGAACGGCTGGTGTTGCCCCATGAACCACTATGTCGTCCAGGAAGACGACCACGAAGATGCCGGCGAAGATGGTGGTCATGATTTTTTTTTTAAAGCTGGCGGCCGAGCTGAGGCCAAAGGGCATGCGGGTGTAGCGAAACACTCCGACATGAGTCACGAAAGCTGTAAGGCTGCGGCTGTCAGGGTGCAGCGGAACCTGCAGGTAGCCTTGGCGAAGGTCTAGTTTCGTGAACATGGAAGAGCCGTAGAATTGTGCAGCTAGCTCCTCCACTGTGGGCAGCGGATACCTGTCAGGTATCACAGCCTTGTTCACCAGCCTGAGGTCGATGCACGGGCACAGGCCCCCTGACTTCTTCTTCACCACCACCAGGTTTGAAATCCACGGGGAAGCATCAATGCCTTCGATGATGCCCGCGTCCAAGAGTTTTTGCAGCTCGGCGATGACGTCGTCGCGCAGGGCGAGAGGCAGGCGGCGTATGGGCTAAATCACGGGGTGTACCTCAGGCTTGAGGAGGGGCTGGTGGTCAAAGG
>CALSBZ010046621.1:0-28815 GCA_943591055.1 Gobionotothen gibberifrons
CTGCCTGTCTGCCTTTGATTCTCTCTGAACTGCCTGGTCTTTTTAATATTTAATGTCAACCATTTGTGCAGATAGCATGAAGTACAAAAGATCGCGATGCTAGCGTTACCGTTAGCATTTCTCCCCCAGGCTTAAGTTGTGTATTATAGAATGATCACACCGCTGTGACAGCACTCTTCAAAGGGTTCACGAAATATGACTAGCCTACTACTCTTACTGTTTAACATGTTGGGTTACTTAATGTTAAGGCTAATAAAAATGACACGGGTGTAATGCTAATAACGTGCTAGCTACTAGCTAGGTAGCTAACTTGATCCAGCCACTCCTGTTCCTTTCATCAGACGGGAAGTGAAAGAACGAGCAAGACCCATTGCTGGTATGATAACAACCTGGTACTAAGCACACAGGCATCTTGTTAAAGTTATCTTATCTTAGCCAGCGCCATATAGATAAACGATATATCTATATAGCGCTGACATAGCTCTCTTAGTGGAAGAAAACAATGGTGACATCACTTACGCGACTCTGGGATTTGTAGTCTTTCTAGTTGCGTATTTTTCATAGTCTTATATTTCAACAGATTTACGACAAACTGTGACTTTTTTTACATGGAAAGGATTGTTTAAGATTGACAAACATCATATGTGTAATTCGTGGCACAATTCAAACGGGATCAAAAGATAACCTTTTCCTCTCCATTTTCTGCATTGACTTCAATGTATATTTTTCCGCTTCCGGGGTCCCACGAGCTCCCTCGGAAGGGGAGGGACTTCGCCTCTCTATTTACATCCCAGAATCAAAGCGGAAAGGGAATGTCCATCATACCGGAAGTGACGTCACGTGATTGGCTCAAATTTAAGTTTGTTTTGGCGGAAAGACCGAAGGTACGACTGTGTTTACGTTCGGTAAACATGTTTTGTCCGTTTTGTGGAAACAACCTGGGACAAGTGACACCGTTTTGCCTTTTGTGTGGAGGATCTCTGAAGTGTTTAAAGGACACGGAGCAGACGGGCGTACCAAGCGCACAGGGGACATCGAAACAGCTGGAAAATGCTAAACAAAGTAAGTGTAGTATTGCGCTAGCTTTGTGATGCTAATGTCAGTCATGCAGTCAATAAAAGTGCAATCACAGTTTCATATCAGTCAAATACCAATCCATGTCTTAACGGAATAGCAACGCATTGAGCTAATATGCTAGTCTTTATTTTAGCTGATTGTTGGAGCTGCTAATTTTTATATTTTTATTGGAACTATTCATACCAGCAGAACAACCCGGCCCATCCTATAAACATTTCATGGAGTACAGAAACTCAAAGTCAAAAGAGAAACAGTCTTTTAACTGTGGGAAAGGAAGACTTAAACAAGAAAAGAGACAAGTCCAGGTAAGCTGCATTATCCGTTTCATACAAATCTCAGTGTCTGTGTGTGTGTCATTACTTATATCTCTCTGCTATTTTACTAGATAAACATAGGAATGATGTCGCCACAAAGAGTTGATTTAAAACCTCGGAGAGGGAAAACACTCCCGTTGTTTACAGACCCGGAGGTGGCAGCACCGGCTATACTGGAACGAGCTGTCCAGAAAATGAAAGCCTTTAACAAGGACATGGAGGAAGGACCGTTCGTCCTTTTGTATCCAGACTGCTCAGAGGTTGTCAATGTGCCTGGTTCAGAAAAGCCATTCACATTGGCAGAATATAAAAAGGACTTAGGAAAGGCATATGCCAGGATCACTCTTTTCATTTGCCTTGAGAAACATTTTAGAGGAGGTTTGTGGATGTTATTATTCAATATTATTTTTACATGTTAACATCCTCTACTGCAGCATACATAATAATGTGTTGAGCGTTTTGCTTTTACTACAGGGGATGATACCTCAGACTCTGATTCGGATATTGTCATCACATCTAGGAGCACAGCTGAATTCAATCAGGCTGACACTGTGGTGCGTAAATTATTTTATTTTAATGGTCATTTATTTATTTGATATACATTTGATTTTAAGCTGTAAATCTATATTCTGGTCAATATTTTAGAAGAACCAACTTGGCAGTTACAATTACTATCAGAAACAATGACAACGTTTCACTGTTGATAGACACTATGTGGTAAGGGAACAATAATGGAAGCTGTTGAAAATTGTTGATAATTGTACACTTTTACTCTCAGGTATTTGAATTTGAACCACGAAACAAAAGTACTCCAAAACACAAACCTGAGAATGAAGGGTAAGTTTGTACTTATTTTTACAAAATAAGTCATTTATCTTTAAGTGGATGATAAGAATAGGCCACAGCATTTTCTCTGGTGAACATGGATACAAAAATAGCATACATGTCATGTTTAATCTAATTTCAAACAAAGATAATCTATTATTTATAAATCTTATGGTTCCCCCTACCTCTAAATGTTACTTAAAACTCAACTATACCCTGTATCATGAAGTTAATAATTTTATCAATTTTATCATGTTTCAGGAAGGCACTTGGACATTCATCCACAACTCAGCCTGGACAGGTATTGAGGCAGATTGTGGAAGCCTGATGTTTCTAACGTTCAGTGTTGTTTTGTTACAGACATTTGTATTTGTATTTCAGATAGTAATATCTGATACTGAGGATATGGGTCCACCCAAAACAAATACAGACAAGACTACTTGCTACAGGTAAGTACAAATGTTAGTGACTCACTTACACGAGAAAGACATTTTAGTTTGAAAGATGTTTTAACATGGGAATTATCATTTCCTAACAGTACATACACAGACCTGTATGCACCATGTGTTGAAGAAGAGGACGAGGAGCTGGTTGCAGTCAACATGACGAGTTTATTGGACACTGAAATGTAAACGGACAGCTATTACATTGGCATTACATTTTTTTTCCTCTGTACAATATTTCTGGTACAACATTTTTTTTGTAAAATGTTTGTGCACTCTCTGGAATATCCACTAATAAGGTCACTTTTTTTCCTTTACAGGGAGGAGATGGACGTTACATTACCTGACATTATTGCTAACCTGTCACAGCTTATTGATCATGGAAGAGTCAGCCGGTTCAACATTTCAAGGGCTAATGTTTGGGATGGAGCAGTCAGAGGTTTCAAGCGTACATCGTATTCAGAAAACTGTGACATGCTGGTAAAATTCACTGATGATGCTGGTGTTTTCGAAGAAGGAATTGACTCAGGTGGTCCCAGGAGAGAGTTGTTATCTCTACTGATGAAGAATCTGAAAGACCGGCCCATTTTTGATGGACCAGACGGACGCCGCTTCTTGGTCTACAATGCAAATGGTATGCATACGGTTAGAAGTGTACTAATACAATTGTTAATGATCATTAACCATATATATCACATGACATATGATTTGTTGCTTGAACAATTTTTCCAAAACGTTGAGTTTCATTACAGTATAATAAATAACATTTTAATTTTGCAATATGAATACATTTATTCACAGCTGTTAGGGAGGATGAATACTACTTGGCAGGAAAGATGATTGCGGTGTCAGTTGTGCATGGAGGTCCAGGGCCACATTTCCTGTCAGAAGATCTTGTACATTATCTTGCAGGCCAGCCTTCATTCAAAGCAACAGTTGATTTAATAACTGATGAAGAAGTAGGGAAAGCTTTACAAGAGGTGAGAATTGCATACAGCAACTGTGTGGTAGGGTGGATTATTATGTAGTTCCTGCAGTGTTTTGAGACATCTTACCTTTATCACATACACCGAATTGGCTTCATTGTTTTGTGATCAGAATCAGAATACCCTTTTTAGTCCCACAGAGGGGACATTTACATTGTTGGAGCAGAATAGAGCCAAAGACAGCTTAATGTTACCTAAGAAGAATGATTAAAAACTATTAAAGATACACAAACACAATTTTTTACAAAAAACACATCCTGTAATAGAGGATTTAGCAGCCAGGTATATATTGCACAAGGATAGTAGTAATAGTAATATATAAATCTTGCAATGGAACAAAAGATGCATTAACCTATATATCCTAACCCTGCATTTGGGTCCTCCCTGCTTCACTCGCCATAACAACATGCAGTTATTTACTGGATTGTTTATGTCCATTTTATAATCTTCAGATTGAGAATGCTGCCTCAGTGGATGCCTTGCGAGAAAGCACCATGAGACACAGCACAATGTTACAGACAGCAGGTTGTCTGAGACATGTGGCTTCTGTTGAAGAACAGAAAGAAATTGTGTCAGACTACCTCCAGTGGTACATTATTGGCCGAAACTCATCTGTAATTGACAGGTAAGATCATATTTGTATTCATGTGATTTTTTTAAATGTATGTAAGAATCTTTTGTTTAAAATGCCCCCCCCTCCTTGTTTTAGGTATTAGGTTATTTAAATGTGACTTTGTTATGAAACATTTTTGTTCACTCTTCAGATTCAAGGAGGGTCTTTTAGCCCTTCAGTTTTTAAACGCACTACAGCAACACCCTACTCTGCTGGCCCCGGTCCTGTGCCACTCTGAAAAGCGACTTACTGCTCTTGAACTTGAGCGACTCTTGAGCGACTCTTCAAGCCTGACCTCAGTCCACCAGGGAGTAACAGGAGGCTTAGGGAAAGTCACACTTTGGGCTACTGGGCAGACTATCTCCTCGATTGTGAAGGTTTGTAAATCGCTGTTTTTATAACTATTTCAGGAAACACGTTGCCAAAATGTATCTGAACATGTTTTCTTTGCAGAAAGCCAGACTGCTGTGTCTTTGGAGGATGTTTTGATGTTTGCGACTGGGCTGACTTCACTTCCCCCATCTGGATTTGAACCATCGCCAGGATTAGAGTTCCTTGAAGACTCTCCATTCCCAATGGCAAACACATGTTCCAACACATTGCAACTACCACTCCTTGACACATACAATGTGTTTAAGTCCAAAATGGACTTTGGAATGCAAAATTCTCCTGGATTTGGCTGTTTTTAAGTCATGTGACTGGATGACCCATTGAGTACAGACTCTATGAAAGTTGTTCATAGAGTAAAGACTCATGAAGGTTGTTCATATAGTCGTAGTTAGATGTGAGCATGTTTTTTTTTCTCTCACAGCTCATGTTGTCCATTTAGTTTGGGACACAATACAAGTATAGTTCTATACTTATTTCACATTTACAACAAAGAAGCAATCAGTCATTCATTCTCAGGTTTCCAGTGAGTCCACATGGTTGAAATAAGACTTATACAGAAATGTTCTTTCTGCACACAATTACGCACACAACATAACCTTGTTTGTGCTTGCTAATTGGAGCGTTGTTTGTTGTTATTCCAGTTATATTTTATAATGATTTAAGATATTTATTTTATGACTATGCTGTGATTTGGTGCTGTATAAATGACATTGAAACAAATATTGTGATTGGCTGGAAACCATGTTCATTTCAAAATGCTGTTTTTATTTTTAAAATGTATGGGAATATCTTTTTTATAAATAGGACCAGTCTTCAGATGAACAGGTACCATAATCATTTGGATACATCACAGGGGAAAGAGTAAATGCAGTCTGACAAACCATGAAACCCAGCATTGTTGAGCCCTTAAATCTGATTTGGAGTGGTGAAACAGTGCTACTGTACTTCTGAATACCTTTTCGATTACTTTATAGCTGAGCATATTCTTTCAGCTTCATGTACAGTTCTGATGCAGTCTCCCAGTTCTCTGGCTTCTGTAGGTCATTGCGCTCCATAGCAAAGTCCAAGTACTCCTGCATGTTTTGGTCCCCACATGGAGCTATTGACAGGCTTGTCTCAGGAACAGCATCCAATTCTGCCTGTTCAATCTCAAATCCACAGTCCCTGGAGCCAAATCTATGTTAAATAGAAGACATAATAGTATTAATTTACATTTAAGATAAAAACACAAAGAAGTATCAATCCATCACCAATGTATTACCTGTGTGGCAAGTAGTACAGTTCATTGGGCACTCCTCCTGGACATGATGCTGTTCTGGAAGGGCGAATCCTGTGACTGTTCCACAGTCTCACACACTCATCCAAGTCCTTCTGAATAACATCAACGAAGCAGAATCTCAGAAGGCACTGATGCTCGTGACTCCCGTTGAAGTATCCAGCATCTCGGAGGTCTGCAAATAGCTCCATCCAGAACTGAGACCTATAGAAATTGATATATTTTCAAGTAAATTATTAAGCAATATAAAACAGTTCTACACATTACATTAAAAGGTTACCAGTAAAATCAACAACAAATCATTGAGTGTCTATTTCATCATTTATTTGCTTCACAACCTATAGTGCCTAGGTCCCCTCAGGGGCCGCTGTTCAATCCAAAACCCACGCTTAGATGTTCACAGTTTCTAACTTTATTTCTGCCAAAAAGAAGTTCTAAAGAAATGCCTTGTATAGTCTGGGTCATAGACTACAGGCTATCTATTATATCTATTATAATAAAAACTGATACACTTTAGTTAAGCAAATGTTGTTTGTCTGACAGTGTTGGCAAGTCATAGATAATCATGATAGACACTTACCTTCCCTTTCTTAATATGGACCACCAGGATTCAATACGCTGATTAGTCATGGATGTGCCATACATGTGGCTGGACGCTCCAGAGTAGTAGTCATGGTGATGGTGACGTAGGGTACACTGAATTGCAGCCATAATTCCGTTCTCCGTGCCACAATCAGTCCGCAGCCTCATGGGGATGACACCGAGGTTTCGCACACATTTGAGGAAATATTGAGCAATAACTCTTGGGTTATTGTTTGTTGGACCACATTCAAGCCATAGTACTTTACAATCCATCTATGCATCCTGAAAGGGCCACACCGAATGGCTTAAGTTTGTCATAACCGTCAGCATGCCACATATAGTTCGGTCCCATTGAGTGGTAGGTTCTCCTTATAAACCTTCTGCGAGATCTCCTCTCGCAGCCTCGAGGGTTAAGCTCCCGGAGCAAATTCATAACATCATCTCTCTTCACTCGAAGACTGTACTTTTGTTTTAGTACCTGCCACATTGTTCGGTATCCAAACAATTGTCCAGGTCCACGAAGTTCCAACCTAATGGCGTTAATTACAGCGATTTGAGAGGAATAACCCTTTCTGCGGTAAAACCCGGCTTGATTCAGTTTGCTTTTAAGAGTCCGCAAACTGATTTTTACACCGTGAAAGGTAGACAACATGTCCACGATTACAGCATACGAGTGACCTTCATTAAAATATTGCACGCAATGATGCAAGATATCTGGTCCTTCTGTCTGGTCCGTGTCCTTTAAACACTCCAGAGATTGTCCACAAGATGAGCAAAACGGTGTCACTTGTCCCAGGTTGTTTCTACAAAACGGACAAAACATGTTTACCGAACGTAAACACAGTCGTACCTATGCTCTTTCCGCCAAAACAAACTTAAATTTGAGCCAGTCACGTCACGTCACTTCCGGTATGATGGACATTCCCTTTCCGCTTTGATTCTGGTTTGTAAATGTGTTTCGGGAAATGTTAATGTGTTTCGGGAAATGTTAATGTGTTTCGGGAAATGTTAAAGTGTTTCAGTTATGGTAAAAGTGTTTCGCATTTTGTTAATTTGTTTTTGTTAATGTTAAATAGTTTTGTCCTTGGTAAAAGTGTTTTATAAAATGTAAATTTGTCTCAAGCGTTGTTAAAGTGTTTCACACTTTGTAATTGTCCATTGCACTTCCCAGCCACCGTACAGAGCACTTACTGAACAGAATTATATAACTTGATGCCCAAAACATTTTTGTAACAAGGCTGTAATTATTTTTTGGAAAATATGCTCAAACAAAAGGTCACATTGGCCTTCATATTGTAAATGACTTTTTCAGAGTTTCAGAGATATTTTACAATAAAATATGGTAAATAAATGGCTAGATTCATGATAATATTACTAAATGTAGTACTGTTGTACTTGTCAATAGTGTGTTAAAAATAGACTTAAAAAAACTGCTATATAATGTATTCTTAACCCTCCTTTATCTTCACATTTACTTTATCCTTGGTGGTCATTTTGACCAGGAGTTTAAAGCTCAAGAAAATGATCATATTCAAAATGGTTACCAACATGTATGTTTCAAGTTCTGTATGTTTCTTAATTGACTATCTAAATACCCATTTAAATAAAACACTACCCCCACCTCCACCCATCAGCAAATGTACACATCCATAATTCTTATGTGACCATTGTAAAATATATAAATCACCATAAAATCTCACTGATTGACGTGACATTTTAAAGGATGATCTTTTTGCTGTTGTTAAAGGATCTATATTATTTCCAAGTACAATTTTGGCATTTAAGAAATGTACAGTATATTATCAAGGATAGTAACATGTATTGTGTTTGGGCCAGTGTCAGCATTCCAAGCTGCCGTTCCCACCCTTTTTTGATTTCTGCACTCCTGTCAAAACGAACAACCCAATGTGGGCTTGTAAGTGGTTCCCACCCAACTCCTAACTGTCCCCATGCATGAACCTCACCTTAAATTCACAATCTCAAGTATATTGTCTATCATTCCTCTATTGATGGTGTTATGAAGAGCTCAATGCTGACTTGAGGTCTTAGACATTGCTGACAGCGTACCTTGTGGCGCCATGGAGCCATTTCCATTACATTAGCAGCACTAAACTTACCCTGTGTTTCACGTGGGGAGCGGGACCAAGATAACTTTCCATTTTTGGAAAGTAATGTTTCTGCTTGTGTTTGACAGACAACAGGAGCATCTGCATGGGGTATTCAGGGTGGACAATTTGACAGAGGATTTCTTTGAAAGTACAAAATAAAAGTATTTTATAGTCTTTGCGCTATTAGTGTAACTACTGAGTCCAAAATGATCAGTCTTCTTAAGAACTTAAAAGTATTTGTATTGCTCGTCACATATAGCAGCAAGACAGGCATTGTTGTTGACAGGAGAGTATCAAGAAGTAGCCTACACAGTAAAGGTATTTCATAGTATTTGGGATACACTGTATCCCAGTTGTAGTTTTAACTACAACTGATTCCAACTTCATCAGTCTTATGAAAAACGTATGGCCAAAAATAATGTTATCGCTCATCAAAGATAGCAGAAGCGTGTCATTTTTACACTGTAAAGACAAATAGTGTGAACCTTTATTTTGAAGAGTACAGCGCAAGCATATGGCAAACTAGCCAATCAGAAGCAAGGAGGCACTGGAGACACACCCACTTATGGAAACGAAACATTGAGTGTTATACTTGTTTTAACAGTAAGAACAGAAAAACGAGCTCAAATTCCGTTTTTTCATTTTGGGGCAAAATTGAAAATTGAAAAAACGACCCGTTTCTGCTTTTTTTCTTGTTTCAATTAGAACGAAAAAACAAACGGTTAAAACGTACCTTCGTCCTGAAAGGGGTCAAGGGACACTATGCTCCCAAATATTAAGCCTTGACCCCCATCTTAAAATGTATATGATCAAAAAATGATCTGCATTGTCGGAGGCCTTTTTTCCCTCATTGTCATGTCAAATTGTACAGCTTTCCTTAGTTTTGAATGCAGAAAGATGACTATAGAGTATTATGTGAACATGACTATATTAAAGTGTTAAGTGAATATATTAAGTTAATTACTCAAACTGCATTTGTATAGGAATGATTCTGTCCTATTGGCAGATAGCTACTCTTAACAGTGATATCTACAAGAGGTTTCCAATGTAAATGTAACTATTTTCAATTGGTTAGTATTACATTTTGTGACAGTGTGGTGACACTCATTTGAATGAAGACAAATGTGTGTATCTTGAAATTCATTTATTTGACAGAGCTGGAAACATATTGACTTACATACTTGTTTGTGTGTACCTACACAGTCATCACAGATGAGCCAAACAGAGTAGAGGATGAAGAAAGGAGAACAGGAGAAAGGGACACACAAGAAGGAGATACAACAGACAAGAACGACAATGGAGACAACAATGAACAGGAACACCAGAACAGACAAGAGTCAATGGGTAACATGACTGATTTAGGGTCTGCAGATACAGGGCCAAGGCAAGTGAGACATCACTGCTTTACATCCAGCATGTTTGGTCAGTAAAAGAGATCATTTCAACCGCAAACAGCAAGAGATGAGGGAAACCGCAAGAGATGAAGGAAGCAGCAAGTGAGGAGAGATTATCATTTCCTCCTTCCATCCCTTTTTTCTGTTTAATCAGATTACTAACAACTTCTTATGATTTAATTGGAGATTAAGTGTTTTTAAATAATAAACCCGTTTCTGATTCTGATTTTTTTTTTTACATATGGGTGTTGAGAGATGTATCCATATCTCTTAATGTTGCTCTCAAAGTGCACAAGATTGATGCTTTCAACTTCAACATTTAAAAAAAATCTTCTTGGGGGACCCCAGAGGAGGTCAGTTCCCCCCAAAATAGCACTTCATCTCTGCTTATGTAACTCCGGTGTAGTGTCCCCTCGGCAACAGATCACTCAGAGCTGGTGGTTACTTTCCTGCATTTCAATGGACAGCATATAAAAAAAAGGACACGTGAGATGCATTGCTCACATACCTGCATTGATCTCCTGGAGTGTCTCTACTCTTTCTTCTCCACATCTCTTGTCCACCATCAGAGATTGCAAACATTTCAGAAACAGCTAGAGGTAGGGGACAAACAACTTGTTCGCTGGGCATGTCAAAAACCTCCCTGCTTTGATCAAGATTTTAGGGAGCCTTTCAGCCCCTCTAGAAAAGGGACTGGAAAGCAAGCTTTGAAAATTCAGTACCATCTACATGCTTGTCATGTTCCAGACGCTGCTCCCAACCACTCAGGGCCTGCACAAATACCTGCAGAAAGAAACAATTGACTTGGTGCAGGCAGTAGATTACAAAACAGCAGTTGAGAACACACTGAAAAGTTACCGAAGTAACGAGAAAGCACATGAGGTCTATGACAAGACCAAGGCCCTGTGCAAAGATCTTGATATTCCCGAAACTGTGACACAGAGGAAGAAGCGTAGAAACATGGAAGACTTTGTAGTCGAGGCATCATGTGGAGCAATGTGAAACATTAAACATAAATAAACTGGTGTACAAAACTCACATACCTGCATTTCAATGGACAGCATAAAAGGACACGTGAGCTGGGTTCTGTTGGAGAAATAGCACCATGCTGCTCACATTATCTTATTAGCTCAGATTAGCTATTGATGATCACGTTGATAAATCATATAAAACAAATAGCCAATCCCACAAAAAACATGTTGCTGTGACTGTGAGCATTAAACAATTAACATTAAACTAAACAAACACAACAGTACGTTATTGTCCTTATAAAATAAAAACATACATTTTGTCCACCGACATAATACAGGCACCTTACCCTCAAGAGATCCTCACGTGCTATGAGAATCTCCCACAATCCAAAGCTAATGCAGGCACACGTTTGTGACACCGGATGGCGCAATTGTGTATGTGTATGTGCGTGTCTTGCAGTAGAAAATTCGACTGTAGCGCCCACTGTGGGCTAAGCCCCGAATGTTTCCAGGTCCAGGCGACGCCCCTGATGAGAAGACTTCTAGACAAACATGAGGAACTGCCGCCAACACTGACAACGTGACATGGATCCTAAATATATCAGCAATTAAACTACATCTTACATTTCTTTTCACACAATACGTCTCCTTGCAGTATCAACACTAATTCGGCTGACGTTTATATTTGATCCAATTGGTAGATAGGCTGTACACTGTAAAATATTACCATGATTTCACAATATTTAGCTGTAATATTTTACAATAAATTACTGTTTTACCACTTTACAGTCTTTACCTGTAATGCTCACAATATAATACTGTAATTTGGAATTTCACAGTTAAATCAATACATTCACAGTTAATTACTGTGAATGTACAGGATACATTATTACCAGGATTTCACAACATGTTACTGTATTATTTCATAGTAAAATACTGTATTCAGACCATCCTCTGTGATAACACAACAAATTAAGTGATTTTCTTGCTTTTATCGCTCTTGCTTGGCTTTAAATACTAATTTCTTTTTTTGGTGCAGGTTTTACTTAAATTGAAAGGGGCACCACTGCATGTGCCTTAAAATAAACGATGCAACATATAAATCTGTAAAATTGAAATTGTTGTCTTGGCTTATTGTTTTCAGGCCAAAAAGAGGCATGGCAATTTAAACCCCCATGTCAGCACATTCTTCAGATTTTTTTTTGACTTCGAGTGGATGTGTTAGTGTTAAGTGCTCCCCTCCTTGTTTTATTTGTTGTCTCCCTGCTGCCCAGGTGCACCTGGTCTGCCCCTGGCTCCGCCTCCGCCCAGGTGCACCTGGTCTGCCCCTGGCTCCGCCTCCGCCCAGGTGCACCTGGTCTGCCCCTGGCTCCGCCTCTGCCCAGGTGTTCCAAATTCCACTCAGCCGTGTATATATAAAGAGAAGCTGGAGGAGAAGGATGTCTCGCCTGTCCTAACGCCGGGAGACACTCTCCTTAGAATACCTCTTTGCCATTTTGAGCTGTAGGCCATATTTTTGCGGATGTGTTTGTGTTTAGCCTGGAGGACCTGGGCCCTGTGCTACGAAGCTGTTTCAACCTAACCTGGATATGTTTGAGTTAGCCGGTTGGCCTAATCCAAAACATACGGCCTCTCGCTAAACGGCACTACGACGCAGGTTATCAAGTGGATCGCTCAAGCCAGCCGTGCCCTATCTATTTAGGTGCGCGTTTACATGACAGGGGTGGTATTTGGAGCATTCGACCAATCACAAACATGGAGAAGCGTACTGACAGCGCAGCGTCATACTTCCTCAATGAAAAGTCTATATAATTAGACAAATATGAAGACGTTAAACTTTAAACATCCATGACTTAAACACTTTATCCAGGATAAAAGCCACATAGTTGCACCTGCAAGGTGAATACAGCTGGTAAAAGAAAAAGTGTTTGAATGCGTACATTAACAGGTTTATGATATCACTGCCCGTAAGACACGATCTGACTTTAATTAATTAATGATTGACTCGAGTGTTTCGTCAACTTAATGTGTTGCTTAAAATAATACTTCTGCATACAGTATGTGGCACTGTGAGTGTTGCACGGCCAGATACGGCTCAGCTGACTGACGTGCAATATATTCCGTGTGTAAATCGAAGAGATAATACATTTTACAGCATATAGACCGTAACTTTGATCCAGTTACTTATGTTGTGGCAGATATTTAAGTAAGCTTTCTTAACGCTAATGTTATAATAGTCAGATTGCTCTGAAGATGGGAGGTGATATTCTATTAATGTTCACGTTCACACAGTCGGTGATTTTTGCCGGCCGGCTTTCCTGCAACGGCAGTTTAAACTGTATTTCCTTTCTCCTGTAATGTGACTTGATCGCTTTAAACTCTGCACCCTGCTCCGCACACGGAGCTCTGATTGGTCAGCAGGCAGTGCTTTCACTGAGTTTAGCTCTTAGCCTGCAACCTAACCTGGTCCCGACCAGGTTAGCTGCTAAGCATAAGTTACCATGGAAATCTAGCCTGCTAAAAAGAGAACCAGCTTCGTACGACCGGAAACCCGGAGTTTTCCCTGAATTTAGCCGGCTAAGCGAAAATCCTGCTTCGTCGTACAGGGCCCTGGTAGTCCAGTTTTCTTGGCTTTATTTTGTTTCCCATAGGGTTTATATTTGATTTCTGCTTAGTGGGGGGGAGCTCTGGGTCCTACGGCCCGTGGTGTGGCTGGCTCGGGTTCCCTCCTTCTGTTTGTTCCTTTTGGCCAGTCCTCCAGACCTCTTTTTGTTTCCCGTTTCGCTTGTGTGCAAACGGCTGATTATCAATAAATGCTCGTTACCAAGTACCGGTTATTGCGTGCATTCTTTCATGTTGCGGGTCTCAGCACGAGCCACTACCGCGGAGTAGAGGTTGGGGCCATAACAACATGTCCAAGACACTGTAAAATGTACTTTGCACTTCAATGGAGTAATACAAAGTTAAAATGGGCATTTTCTTTGTTTTTCTTTGTTGATTGAGCTGATTGAATTGTGTAGTTATGGTAAAATCCCAGTTAACTAGTCAAATTTACAATATATTATCGTATTATTTACATTTGTATATTTACAGTAAATTACTGGCTACTGTGTTGCATTACTTCCACAGGAATAGTGTGAAAATACAGGTAACTACTGTAATCTATGTACAGCAAGGTACCATAATACCACAGCTCTGTACTGCTATATCACAGTAATTCCATGGGCATGGCAACTGTAAAGTCACAGTATCTAGTTGTACTTTTATCCTAATTTACTGTAAAATATCTACAGTAAATTACTGTGAAATAGTTACAGTAAATTACTGTGAAATATTTACAGTAAATTACTGTGAAATCCATGCAACTAGTAGCCAGTAATTTACTGTACTTTTACAGCCAAACATTTTACAGTGTATTTACACCATAAACGTGCACAGCTGATAGAAAGGTACACCTAGTGGTTAAAGCATGTTATTGAATTTCATTATTTTTATTATTAGATATTAATAGGATCCTTATAAAGTACATTTCAAGATTTTCTAAGGTTTATTGACATATTATACACAAACGGTGTAGTTATGCAATGAATGAAAAACTTGGGTCGCAGGTTCCTCAACACTGCATTACAAGACATCTATCAATATTTGTGGATACCTCCAGCAATGTTAACTATGTTGAAGCACTTATTTTAACTGATATTATATATATGTATTATACTCTTATATAAGATGTATGTAGATACATGTATGTCTTGTAATGCACTGTTGAGGAACCTGTGACCCAAGTTTTTCATCTCCGACCTTGTCAGGTATTGAACATTCAATAAATAAAGAACACAGAATTATTAGATATAAAACACAGCATTTGTGTGATTATACTAAATGATTTACAAATAAACACCACTGCATATTTACAACTGTTACACATGCTGATGTAACGCAAATGTTTCCAACTTGGGATCAATAAAGTATATCTTATCTTAAGATGATCGATGGCTACTGCCATATTTGCAAAAGTTGCCTCTGAACCTTGACAAGTGCATGTTTCAGGCTTATCAATGAACAACAGGAGGGGTCACAGACATAAGACCAGCTGTTAAATAAAGCTCTTCTGACCTTAGCTGTCATGTGGGTATATATTAATGCTGCCCATTATGGGCACAAGCAATATTCACCCATTTATTAATTATATGTTTTAAATTTGAGTGTTTCCTATCCCCTACACCTCCAGGGATGTACACAGTTTAATACTGGCAACTTCTTATTATGGGAAATACGAAAACGTCTTTTAAAACTACAACTCCCAGTAGAGACGTGCCATAGATAGAGAACATGTTGCGAAACACAATAGCCAGCGTGTGTAGTTCTGGGGACGGGGTGGGGGAGGGGGGGACGGGGTGGACCCGTTCAAATCCAGTTTTGTACAGTCTGCAGTGGTTCCATCCCATTTCAAGTGCTGTTCGACGCTCGGCGTAACCCTCGGAGCACACTCTCCAATCACAGAGCTTGAGGACTATCACGGCGTTTGTCAAGCGAAGCGGAGAGAATACTTCCGGGTGTAATATTCTGTAAAGCAAATGAGCTGCTTCGACCCTCGGCCCTGACGGACTCCAACTTGTGTTTATTAATCAAACAAATAAATAAACACAAGGATAATTATGTGTTATTGTTGAGTAAATGGAGAATTGCACAGGGGAAAATAACGATCTATGCCACAATTTTAGATGCGGATTTTGTTAAACTAATACGTTTGCGATGTGGAACAACACTATACATTGACGGGGAAGGGGGTATCGATAAAGATAACACCATTAAACAGTTACACAACATAACATAAATAATATCGATAGCAGCGTCCCTAGCAACCACCTTGGTAACAATGTATAGACACAATTTCCTGAAGTAATCTTCGTAATAACTAGCAAACTAAAGATCATGTACATCCACTGCACACATAATCTGAAATAACAACTCATATTTCTCGCATCAAATGACATCAAAACGCATTTTAATGGCCAAACTAACCTTAAAATAGGCATTTTACACCGAGAATAAAACGAAGTTCAGCCATGTTTTTTTTTTCTGCAGGGAGAAATGTGAAGATCACGTGACATAGACGCGAGCCATTGGAATGAATGGTGAAAAAAAACGTAGGGATCTTACAATTTCAGAGGCGTTTTTGTAGAAATACTACGTCCTACGTTGTGGACCAACGTAGTTATTACACGTTTTTTTGTGAGACTGGGTTGGCTCTGCTCAGCTCCGCTGTGTGTGTGTATGTTCGGTGTGTTTGTGTGTGTCCAACAACGGCATTTGTTTTGAAAAAACACATTTCTACGCCACTACATACTTACATTTAAATGTGTGCTGCGTCGGTTCAGCCATTCTCCGCAAGGGTTTTTGAAATTGGACCGTGCGCAAAGCATTGTGGGGATTTTAAGGACGCAAAGTCTACCCATGTGCAGCCTCGAAATTTCCCCCAAACCAAGGACGCGGCCTCGGTGGAATTCCAAGTATGCTGGAGATTGGAACAGTCCTTCGGCGGCACTCGATGACGTAGCATCCTTGAAATATTGGCTTGGAAGCCAAAATCCTCGCGATTGAGAAACGGCCTTAATCTCGATGTAGTGCTAAATGCTGTCGGAGTGCACCGGAACGAACGCCCCGGTGTGACGTTATTATGGCTGGCAAACAAGCCCAGGGGTCTCACTGACATTTCAGTTATATCAATATGTGTACAATGGTCCTAATTTGTTTTAATTGTATCCTGGTTTTAGACGTTGTTAATATGTTTTGGATGCATATTGTTCTATTATTTGTTCAGGCTGTTACATAATTAGCCACTGTTGCCACCTATATTAGGCTATATTATATTATATATTAATATTAATATTTGTAAAGCGGTCCTAATTTTTTGTTTGAATTGTATCCTGGTTTTAAACATTGTTAATATGTTTTGTATGCATATTGGTATTTCTTCAGGCTGTTATATTAATATATATATATATATATTAAAATCAATACAAATTGACAACCGGTCCGCACATTTTTCTGCCGGTCCTTGGCACAATAAAGGTTGGGAACCCCTGACCTACAGGATGCACCATGACAATAGTGGATGGAATGGATGCTGTTAAATAAAGGTATTTATTATAATAAAGTGTAAGGAGTTGTCAGTTAGCTTAGAGACACTGGCAGGGAAAGGTCCAAATGAGGTCTGAGCTCCGTGACTCCTCACAGTATTACATTTACAGTTATTTAAATTACACACAGGCTGCTTGGATCAAATAGAATAGTGTAAAGTCATTGGTTGTTCTCTGTGTATTTTTGTATATTTTCAATATTATTGTAAATTTTTTGTATTAATTATTATAATTATGCATACATGGCAGCATTTATTTTATTTCCCATGCTTAATTGTATTACTACACAGTTACTTTATAAATCACTTTTGGCGCTTTCACACCAAGTACTTTTCCCAGGAATAGTTCCCGGAACCTTTCCCTGGAACTTCTATTTCCTGGAACTATCTAGTAAATCGCGTTTACACCGGAATAAGTCCCTGAGGGAGCCGCTGACGTCACTTCTTCTTCTGCTTTGTGTTAGGAATCGTGGAAAAAGGTAGGACCCAAATGCAGACTACAAAAAGGTAAAGGTTATAAACAAAAGTGAGCTTTATTTAAAAGCTGAAAAAACACAAAAACATGGCATGAAAAACACAGGTAGCACAAACACACAAAACTGACCGTGACCAACAAGGAGGGAGACAGGAGAGACTAACAAGAAGCGTGAGGGAGGACAAACAAACAATGAACCGACAGGGGAACACAGGAAGAGACAAGACTAAATACAGGGAGGGGTAATCACGAGACAAGAAACAGCCGGGCAGGGGAGGCAGAAACACAAGGGCAACAGGTGAACACAATTAGACAATCAGACACACCAGGGAAACTAACGACAGGATAACAAGACACAGGTGGGAACAGAACAGCAAAATAACACCCCAAACAAGACAGACTAAACTAAAAACGTGACATGATATTAGGATTGTGACACTTTGGGTTTACTGGCAGGCCGCAAACAACTTCACGGCGTATACTGCCACCCGAAGTCCCCGGCCGGAAGTCCCAGGAGTTGGGGACTGGCTTCAGTAGAAGCCTTCCGAGCAGAGGTGGGACCAAGTCATTGTTTTGCAAGTCCGAGTCAAGTCTCAAGTCTTTGCGCTCAAGTCCGAGTCAAGTCTCAAGTCTTTGCGCTCAAGTCCAGGTCAAGTCTCAAGTCAGGATGGGCAAGTTCAAGTCAAGTCCAAGTCCTAAACTTTGACAAAACGTCATTATGTGCTTTTCACCAAATGTAATGACATCGATCAACAGAATAATACTCAATAATCAAACTGCTCTTTATTAGTCACAATCAGAGCACACTGTGCTCACAGGGAGGGTGGGGGCTGGAGCTATTGGAGCTAAAACGAGCCGTTAAAGGAAGAGAGTGAAATTCAGTGAATACACGTACAGAGATGCTGTATGAGAAACCAATGTGAGTTTGGAAAATTGCACAATATAAATCTATTCTAGTAGACCTCAACAATGGAATTATGATCAGTGGAAATGGCCATGACATGGGACCTTTAAGTATATTTTGATGCTAATACTTTTGTACTTTTACTTGTAACATTTTGAATGCAGGACTTTTTTATTGTAACCGAGTATTCCTGGTACTTTTACTCAAGTACAAGATCTGAACTTCTCCCACCTCTGACAATAAATCCTGAGTGGTTACCAAAACAAAACCTGCTCTCAAGGTTATTTTCATTTTACAAATCCTGCACTCAGCTTTGCTTTCTCCAATATCATTGAAATGCAGCCAGATGCTGCTTATTTTTCGGTTTTCGCAAATTTCTTGACTTTTTCCGACACGCTTGCATTTAAATCTGTCTCCCCGTCTCCCCGTCGCTCTGTACAGCTGGCCTGTACCATTACACCTGCTGTGCCCCCCACCCTTCTTTCACATAATGGTATGATCCTAGTGTGTCCTCGCATATGATTGGCCGCATGGTGGCCCAGCTAAATAAAGTCCCGCCCCTGCCTGCAAGGATTCTCAGCAAGAGTAGAAGCGTCTGGAGATTCTGCTCTCCCCGACAGGAGTCTGCTCTTCTAGCGGCATCTCGCGATCGGCGTGTTATCAAGTCACCTCAAGTCAGAGGGCTCAAGTCCAAGTCACGTCCTGAGTCTTTGGTGTTCAAGTCCAAGTCGTGTCGCAAGTGTTTTGTGATTGTGTCAAGTCGAGTCTCAAGTCATCAAATTGATGACTCAAGTCTGATTCGAGTCCAAGTCATGTGACTCGAGTCCACACCTCTGCTTCCGAGTAAATCGCCAGAAGCGCTGACACCTCCTCATCACTCCACCGCTCCCATGTTTTCTTTATGTTGCCATAAGTTAGTCTCTCTCCGTTGGTGCGCTGGGCTAATGATAATAATGCTAATGTGAGCAAATAAAATGGCGGCTTCACAAAAACTTTTCAGACTTTTACGGCCCGTGGTTTGCAATTCGCACAGCCAATCAGAAATTGAGACAATCAGAAAATGTTTCTCCCCAGGAAAGTCCCTGCTCTCTAGCAGGGTATAAAAAGGGGTGAAAAGGTTAGCAAAAAAAAGTTCTAGTTCCAGATCTTTTTGGTGTGAACGCAAAATCCCAGGAACTATCGGAACTATTCCTGGGAAAAGTACTCCGGTGTGAAACCGCCTATTGTAAATAAATGGTGGTACTTGTTAGCTTGTTGTCTTTAGATACATTCATGTTGAATAATCAGGATGTTATTTGATTAATTAGCCAGGCATCGGTTAGCCTCTTGTCGAGTGTTGCCCTGCCACCCTGCCACCCTGCCACCCTGATGCAAGTGTTGATATTTTTTCGGGATGTAACGATAACAAAAACTCACGGTACGATAATATCGCGATAACAAGTCCACGGTACGGTATTTATCGTGATATTGAATAATAAAGAAAAAATAATGTAAAAATGTTTGGGGATTTTTTTTTTTACATGGAAATGTTTTCTTTATTAAATAATAAATCTGATTTGTACAGCATTTTAGTAGGATAGCAGTATTTTAAAGTGTCAAAAACAAAGTGACAGTAACAGACTGGAACAAGAAAACCAGTAAAACTCACTAAGTCACTCACTCAGCATCATCAGACAGGTATTTAGGAATATGAGCATGTCCACATTTCCAGGTAGAAGCTGGGATGTTTGGGCGTTTACAATATCCCCTGCTGTGGAAAAAACTCTCTCGCTTGGTACTGATGTTGCTGGGACAGCAGTGGTCGCGTTAACCGATTTTTTTTTTTAACAATGACGGAAAAATCTGAAAGCAGTCTGTCATTTTGACAGATTAGAACAAACTCGGAACAGCGCCAAAGTTTCCCCGCAGCGAGGCTCTGCTGTGTTATTCATGCCCTCCAAAAGGAAATGATATAGTTTCCAAACCGTCACCTCAGTGGGACAGAGAGATATGATTTGGCCATGGGTGACAGCAGTGGGTCAAACTGTGCATTGTCTCTCCACCACTTCAAAAACAATACAGTTTTTGCCAAGAAGGTGAGACTTATTGACAGGGTGAGATATACAGTAAATATACTGTTGGTACTTGTCAATGTCTCTAGGTATGTAAATGTGGCCCTGTAAATACGATGTCCTTTTGTGTTCTGTTGTTTTATGTTCATGTTGTAACCTACTTGCTGCCATGTTGGACAGATCTCTATTGAAAAAGAGATCGATGATCTCAATGGGACCACCTGGTTAAATAAAGGTTTAAAAAAAAATAATTTACATTTACATTTTTTTTAATCACGGTAGATTTTGTCTGTCTCACGACGGTATTGGGACGTTTATTTATCGCGATACCGCAATATTCGGTATATCGTTACATGCCTAATATTTTTTCCTTTTCCTTTCACAAGCTTAAAATATTCAACCGTTTCACCATTCTCTAAATAAATGCAGATCTCATCAGCATAAAGGTTTAGCAATATTACACACAATACAATACAATACATTCATTGTATTTATTTGTGTTTTTGCTTTAAATTACCCAAACTTTTTAAATAACTGTACCTCATTGTCCTCCATCTAAACAGCCATATACACAAATCCCGACCCTTTTTTCAGGTGAAAGATAAATTCATCATGATAACCTGCCAAATTCTGATGTAAGAGTTCAAATAGATTCCACTGGGGGGCCTCAGATTGTGATTTCAAATAACATCCATCTGGCGTGTTTGCAAGAATACATATGCAACATTAACCCAATAACTTAATAACACAACCATCCTCTGTCAGTGACACAAATGTCACATAATGCATTACTTTCTATGGATCTAGCACGTAGTTATATGTTTATCCTTAATAATAAATTAACAATATCATCATTAATGTTAATACTAATATTATTATTGTCTGTCTGTCTGTCTTTGTAATCCAACCCTCTGCACCAGTGTATTTGTATAAGAGTGGCTCTAAATACAAGATAAGATAATCATGCTTATTGAATTAATAATTAATTTGACAGCCGTGTGATCTCCTCGTTGTAAAAATCCGATCATGTGAAAGTTTCATGCTCTGCACTGATTATCTGTGCTAAACGAAAGCAGCAACATTTGTTCAGACAGCAGGTCTGAGGCAGGTCACACCAGCACAGTGTGTGTTAGTGTGTGTGTGTGTGCAGCTGCAGCCATGGCACTCCGGTGGATCGTTCTGTTCTTTGGGCTGGGACTGGTAAGTGTGAAAAATGTACTTGATCTCCAGGGCTTCAATTAGAGTCACTACAGTTATATAGGAAACATGTTAAAATATTAAATGTAATTTATATTTAATATAATAATTTATATTAAATATAATTTAAATTAAATAAAACATTTAATTAAATAGTATATCAATCATAAAACTTTCCCATTTAATTACTTACTGTAAGAGAAAAAAGTATTCAATATGCAAATTATGCATTTGTGTTAATGTAATTTGCACAATTGTCCGATATAAATGGGAACGTTGAACAAGCCATGTTCAATTTACTTGTTTTATTTTGTTGACATATTAAATCAAATAGCTTTTACAATGGGACTTTTGGATATGTCTTTTGCTTGCTCTATAAATCACAATATGCTGCCAGGAACAACTAATTATTTTTGGGGTAAAAGAAATTCTATAAATCAGGTTATGAACAATTTATGAAGAAACCCCTCTGTGAAACATTCAGATACATGGATACAGTGGCTTGCAAAAGTATTTTACCCCCTTGAAATGTATCAGAGATGTCTGGATTACAAAGTATTCTTAGAAATGTATCCAGTCCGTTTTTCTTAAAGAAAACTCATATGATCCAGCAGTACATTTTCAACGCCAAAATGAATTACATGTATCTGTTAGCCAATGGGGTAAGTATCTACCAGCTCGGCACACTGTTGGGGGGATTTCTGACTTCTTGGCAGATTTGCTCCAGGTTCTTCACATTGGTTGCATGACTCTTGTGGATTGCAGCTTTCAAACAGCACCACGGTCTCTCAATGGGATAGAGATCTGGACTTTCACTGTAGGACACCTGTTTGTTGTGATTGACAATGTCATTATTAGTATGAAACGTTTTCTTACATGTTGTGTTTATATGCAAATAAGCCATTATGTAATGCTGTAGGTGAATTTAGGAGAAATCTACAGACCAAAAACAGTTAGTAATCACCTAAATGTGTATGTTGGATGTTTTCAAACTAGTCTGAAAGAAGAAAAAACTCTTAAAATTGACCAGTGCATATAAACACATACAAAAAATTGGCTATAGTCTCCCACTTTAAAGTTAAATTGTTGTCAGTACATTTCTTCAATCATGTCATGAATAATCTTGATTAATTTATTTTCTAATGTATGTATGTTGTTTTTAGGCAGCAGCTAAGCTAACAGGAGATACAGGTGAGGCACATATTATGATGTTTTTGGGTTTAAAGTGTTTTAGTCAGGTGGGGTTAAGATAACACACACACACACACACACACACACACACACACACACACACACACACCACATTTATATTCAACCAAATGATTTAATGTGCTGTTGTTTCTGAGTATGAAAATATATGTGACATGTTTAGGTTAACATGCCTCAGGTCTATGCTAACTGCACCAGTACATTAACAATTGCATTAATAATATCGTACTGTAATCCCATATTATTGACTCAACAGAAACTGATGTGGATGAAGGCCATGACTGGGACATCTTTAACATCAATAAAGGTGTGTGGACACATTTATTTGTTTTGCTTTGTTGTATAATGTGTCCATGTCTCTGAGGATTTTAATATACCTATACCATTTATCTGTGCAGCGGGGGGGCTGGATCTGCTGGAGGGAGACATCGATCTAGAGGAGGTGAGCCAGTCTGAGTATGACTTTATATCTGCACACACAAAATGATATACTGAAAAGAGAGCATCCATACTCAGCTCACCGATAGCAATCAGAAAACATTTAAATAGATTTATTTTCATAATATATTCATTCACATATATAGGCCATATCGCCATATCAGATTTGCACTCCATGATTATCATTGCCAAAATAATAAAGGAATATTGATATTATTGTGATATTTATAGATAATTTAAAACAGAAATAATAATGATATCAGGCAAAAACTGCACAAATGTTGATTGTGCATTTTCCCTCTTTTTTCGGCAATTCATTCGACTATATTTGTTTAGAATTATTTATATTTCGTTTATTATTAATCATTTGTATATTATTAATAAAGACACACAAATAATTATGTGATTCTGCTCTAATGAAGATCATAAGGCTTTAAAGGTGAGGTGTCATGGCCATTTCCACTGATCATAATACCATTGTTGAGGTAAAAACTGTTATATATAAAATAGAAAAATACTGTGCAATTTTCCAAACTCACATTGGTTTCGCAGACAGCATCTCTGTAAAGTGTGTGTATTCACTTTCTCCACTAAACGGCTCGCTGCAGCTCCCCCCCCCCCCCCTCCCTGTGAGCCCAGTGTGCTCCGATTGGTCAGCTCGGCCCCTCTGTTCTGATTAGTCAACCACCAGAGAGGCTCCGCTCCGAAAAGTGGCTTCAGTTAGCTGCTAGCTAGCTGAAAACACCAACGGTAGCACACACCATGATATATGCCAATATATACACCTTACACACCCCGCAGAACCTCCATAACATGTACAGATTCGATTATAGACATTTGAGGCGTAGAACGGAAGAAGAGTACGTTATTTTTACCCGTAATAAACTACTACTTTGTTTGATGAAAAATCTAATCATGGTTTGCTATATATGAATGATATGTTATAGGAGCAAATACTTCAGGGAAGAAAGGCTACCAAGTATTTTCTATCAAACTTTATTTTAGAAATGTACAAAATGAACATAAATATACATATATACACGGTATATCATCCATTCCTCCCCGCCGTCTTGCAAGCTACACCGGGGCTGAGGCATCAGAGTGGTCACCCCGGCTGGATCATGTATTGTCCGCCAGATACGCCAGGAGATTCCTGATCTGGCTGGATGAAATCAAATGCAAATCACAAAATATTATATAATAGAAACGCAGTTGTTTTAGATTCGTTAGTAGTAGTTGTGGACTTGTGGTAGCAGTGTGTATCTCAACACCGTTAGCTTGCCAGCTAATATGCTAACCTAGCTTTCTGGTTTAGCTCTGAGAAAAGGCAACTAATGTAGTGTAATAAAACCACTATGAACAAAAGCTAGTGGTTCATATTAGGCTAGCAATAACGTGTTTACAATTGCAATCTTATACAGTAGTCTGCTACGTTCGGTCATTCGTTGTAGCTGGCATGAAAACAATGTTTTCGCCGAGCATGTATAGCTAGCCTCGTTAGCATGCACAGAGCTGCGTCGCAGCTCGGAGGAAAACCACATATAATGTACTGGCCGTAAGGGAAATCACCCGGAGTATACTGTATGAGTATTCCGTGTGTGAATGCAGACATTATCCTGCCATGACAAACATGTAAAGCCATCTGCTGACATTGTAGTTTATATATGTAAACGTTAGCAACTGAGTTAGCCCAGTTAGCACTGTGTCAATGGCTCAGCACCCCAAAAAACGTTTACCCATTTTCACAGTTGTGGTAGATATAGCTTGCTTGTTTTAAACATCATGAATACACAAACAACAATGAATACTTACAGGTTGGGTACCCGAATCTCCCGCTGGTCCAAACAAAGTAGGAACAGCATCGTCCTTCAGTGTCCTACGCTGTATATATCCGGTATGAATCCTCCATGTTTTGTGAAGCCGTGAAATGCCGCACACACAGTAAAATACCGGCTCCAACATCTGAAGGAACAGTGTTAAAAAGGAATGTCAACCACTGACTTCGTCCTGCTGTTCAAGGCATGCATTGAACATTTCCCCTCACAAGACAGGAAACAGACCCTCGTTGGCATGACTGGATACAGTTTTGAACTGAACCTGAGATTCCAACAGTATATAGGCTGGCAGAGGGTGCGGCCATAGGTCTGGGTGTAGCTTTGGGCGTAGCTCTGTGCGCAGCTTAGGGCGTACTTCTGGGCGTAGCTTTGTGCGTAGCTCTGGGCGTGGCTACTGGGTGCTGTGTCGTAGGAGCACCCAGGAAGTAAAAAATGGACATGACGTATCTCCAACAAGCCGTTGAGGGGAGGGATTTGCTGTTTTAGAGTTGTACTCACTACAGGGTGTACTTTGAGGGTTTTGACACTGCACACCGTTTACAGATGAAGCACTTACTTTCGGACAGTTTGAAACGCGAGGGCAGTGATTGGTAAGTGGTCTGCCCTCGCTCAAGGGAAAGCCTCCAGCTTGACTTGAGACCGCCCCCGTTTTAAATAAATTTAATTATAATGAAGCCAGCTGCAATGGATCATTGATCCACCAGGGGGTGCAGTGGGGTTCCACACTGGTGCTCATGTGAAATAAAGTCTGATACTGTACAGTACGCTGGATGTACAGCGGTCAGCGGAACTTAATGTACTGTAGTCGAAAAAAACGAACGGGAGGAAATGCAGCCCGGCTCTCGATTTTTAATCCTAAATTAAGCATCATCTTAAACTCAATATGAACGTCAGTAACTCACTACAAATATATGTATATTTTTAATGGAGCCTCGACGGTGTAGCGGAGGGATCTTGCTTAGCATGAAGGGTGTTCCCAATAAGGAACAAGTCACTGCAAATTATCCCGTTTATTACATGGCCAAATTCTCAACAAAGTAACGACATGACTCCCAATATTAATTGAAATGCTTTTATGGATTTAGAAAATGTTTTTATTGATTTAAAAAATAGTTGTATGTATTGATATAAATTGACATGCATCCGCTAAGAAAAATAGTCCGTTGTGACATCGCGTAAAACCCATATACAGTCTATGGTAAAACCGCGTAAAACAGATTTCGACATGTTACATTAATTGCTTATATCCACACGCCTCTTCTCCTCATATTCACTACCTAAACTAGTTATAAATATGTTTATTTGTACTGTCGGCCGGGTCACTCATTACTGGATAAGCTGCTGCATGAGACAGCTGCCCGAAGAGAGGGAGGAAAAAGAGAGGCTCCGTGTATTTTATATATTATAGGCCTATAGAGTCGTTATTCATTTGTTTTAAAGCTCAATAAATAACAAAGAAGACCTTTGACCGGCACTTTTATAATTTTGTCCGGAAGATTTCAACTTTAATACACATTGACTGGCGAAAAACTCTGCCCCCAACGTGGAGAATAAACAAAAGAGCAACCATGACAACTATGCTTCTTCGCTGCTTTTGTGGAGGGAGTTACAGCGCCACTTACAGGCCCGGCATATGTACTACAGCGTGTGTGTCCCAAGGCCTGGCTGGAAGGCCTGGAATGTCGGAAGAGAAAGACGTGAATCCAGGGGCCTTTCTCATTTCAGCTAACCCCCCTCCTCGACTCCCCTCCTCGACTCCTATCCTCGATACTTAGTCCCGCCCACAGGAGATGCGAGCGGAGGAGCCGAGGAGGGGAACCGAGGAGAGAGGAGGGGAAGCAGCAGGCGGTTAGAGAAATGAGAACTCCTCTCCTCTGAGCGGTCATTTTAAAGAGACGTCCATTAATGATGACAGGAGGCACAGCAGCCCTCTGTCTGATGGACAGATGTGTTCATGACCACTTATATATTTACTTTTAATTCATTCACAGTGCGGTATAATGATTTGTTCCGCTGCTCTCAGCTCCTCCGTTTCCACTTCCTCATTCTTCTCCGTCTCAAACATTCCTGACATTCCAGAATGCACGCTTTTATATATATATATATATAACAGGCTACAGATGCGGACACATACACACACACACTTACACACACATATTGTATATATTTATATAAATATATATTTCAGAATCAAACAGAGCACTCTCATAATAACGTAACACTATCAGAGACATATATCCCCCCCCCCTCTCTGGTCGCTACAATGAGGAAAATAAATTACGGGCCAAAAGTTGTATTTACAAGTATTAAAAGTAAGCAGATACCTGTCTGTCCGCTGCATCTATGCACTGTACAACACACACCTACAGCTCCTAAAGCATAATCAGGCTACAGCCGTTGTGTATTTTATTATGTGAAGCACTAAATGGTTTTAGAAAAATATCGACTCTTTGCTTGTAGATATCTACTAAAAACTACAGCAAATAAAGAGAGTAGGCCTGTTACACTGAGTGATATATATTTTACACACTGCTCTGCTCTGCACGGACCTCACAGCTGTTCTCACTGTAAACATCGCGACGCATGCAGAGCTGTGATTGGCTGAGATAAGTCCGGCCGTGCGTCACGACTCTCTGTTGCCGGAAATGCATCCACGAAGGAGCCGTGGAGGACTGTGGAGGACCCATCAGTGTATCCTCGGTTATAGCTCCTCCAGAGAGCCTCCTCGACGCTCGATCCTCGGTGCTCGAAGTGCATTTAGAGAAATGAGATGTCCTTCAACATGGCGCGCTGAAATTCATTTCCGGGTCACTATCGGAGGACCGAGGAGTCGAGGAGTCGAGGAGGGGGATTTGATGAAATGAGAAAGGCCCCATGAGTGAGACCTGTGAACAAGGGTTCGACAACATTTCTGTTGTCGAACGTGATTCGTTCAGATGCGTCACGTGGTGTGCTAAAACACTTCCTGGTTAGCTGAAAGGAGACAATCTCCTCCAAATCCGTTTGGTTCTTTCTTCGAAATAAAATAGACATTGTTTCTTGCACAACCTATTCAAAGTTCTAATACTTATGATAATCTGATGCTGATGTGCCAAAAGATCAACTATTTCGTTATTTGAGAAGCCTAATCTAAAGTACTGCTTCACAAGATGCTCCACATTCCTCATTGTATTGCTGCACGCTGCTGTTGTCTCCTTCTCAAGTCACTTATGAAACTACGACTTTAATCTCGTAACTATGACTTTATTCTCGTAACATTACGACTTTATTTATTATTAATAATGTTCGGAATGTAACCTGTGAGCCTTCTGAATTACTGTGGGACAGCGCATTTTACATTTTCTCATTTACTCACCCAAATGTATATAAAAGTTACTTCAGATGCTGAAATATTTTATTTTTTCAAGTATAAACATACAGTATACAACAGATATGCATGCATACAAATTATAATTTTTTATAATCAAATGAAATGCAAGTTTCTTCGTGACACTTCCTTTTCCTCTTTGAAATCTGTCTGTAAGAGAGAACACACATTTAGATACAGTACATTACGAAGCAGGCCTTAATAAAGTAATAAGAACT